>JAQGBA010000290.1:0-44246 GCA_034698125.1 Prionchulus punctatus | reverse complement strand
ACTATAGTCAATGGACAACTATAGTCGACTGGCAACTATAGTCAATGGACAACTATAGTCGACTGGCAACTATAGTCTCTGACACAAATATAGTTCACTGAACGGTACCTTTAATTAGTAAACTTTTTGCGATTTCGACTATCAAATAAAATTGAGTCGGCGTTAGAAAAACGTTCAAAGCACCCAAAAATAATTCGATATCGACCTGAAACGAAAAGGTGACGCGAAATCGTTCGCTTTTTTGACTATTTTTGGTTAGGTTAGTTAGCTGGTTATCTCAGAATCGCGCCGAAAACCGATTCTTACCTCGTCGTGTTTCAATCCGTCGACAGTCATCGTGCTATTTTTGAGTCTGACGCGCAGGCGAAGTTCGTCCGACGTGAATCGGGCGAATTGGACTAACTTCGACGGAACTAGAGAATTCGATTCGAAGCCGCCGTTCGACGACGACGTCGACGACGTCAATTCGCCGTTGTTGACGATCGTCGATCTTGCACCAACGCCGCTGCTGTAGCACGATTTATACACTGATGTATCTGATGAACAGCTCGCTTCGATTAAATTCTAAGCAAAAAAAACTCACTGGCTAAGTAGGCTTTCAGGTACAAAAACGAATTCAGTGACAACTATAGTCCTTGGACAACTGTAGTACCTCGGTATTTTTGCGACGGAACACGACGCTTTTGCAGAAGGCGCCCTCGGGTTTTGCGAATATGTCCGTGTAGAATCTGACGTTTTGAAGTTTCACAATTTTGCTGATATCCTGCGCCGGACTGGCGACGAACGCCGAACTCTGAGGCTGTTCGGTGATCGGCTCGTCGTCGGCATTTGGGCTTACGTCGACGACTTCGTCGACGAATTCGACTCTATAATATCCATGAGCCGATGCGAAATTTGTTTTCTAGGCGACCTAACGAGCAAAAAATGCTAACGTACCTTCCGATGCGAACTTCCAAAGCGACGCCAGTGTCTTGATTATTGGACGGAAAGTGTTCCAAACGTACGATCGTATCGTTAAAGTTGATCTTCATCCGCGATAAAACTAATATAAAGCAAAAAACGTGACTGTCTTGAGCGACTACACTTGTTCATTCAACGACTATAGTTGTCCAATGACTATATTTGCCCAATGACTATAGTTGTCCAGCGACTATATCGTTGTCTAAAGACTATAGTTGTCCAATGACTATAGTTGTCTAGAGACTATAGTTGAACGCCGTTTTTAAACTATAGACTCCTCACTTATTTGTATAATTTGAGCCAGCGCGTCTATTCCTTGAAACTGCTCGGAATCCGACGAACCAGCGCCGTTATTTTGTTCTTCGACGAAACTTTTCGCCAAATCCATGCTCGTCGTCATGCTGCCGATAACGGACTCGATCATGGACGATACTACACGTAAAAAACAAATTATCGCACCTAGCCAACGGTCTAACGGGCAATTTTACGTACCTAAATCCGTCGATCGGCACGGCTTCGGCTGTAGGGTAAGTTCGAGGCCGGTGATTTCGATGGTGCAACTATCTTGCAATAATTTTGAGAAAGGGATATGCACGGATATATCGCCGATGAATCCATCGACTAATTCGAACGGCACGGCGTTTTTACGTAACGATTGATTTATGTGCTAGAAAACGACGAAAGCCAGTCGAGTTTTTTGTATTTTCGCACCGTCATCGGGCAATTATCCGTAACTTACTTGGACGTCGAGATTGACGTCGGATATCGAGCCGGTGCCGTTGAGTACGTCGACGGATAATTGTTCCAAGTTAACTTTCTCCAAAAGAATCTCGCCGAGATATCGATTCAGAAGAAATCGACAAATCGGTTTGATCGGCAAAGCGCTAGCGAACCAATCCATTTTCAAGTAAATCTCTCGTTGGCTATTTTGTTTTTCGAGCGATTTTCAGGTTCCTTTCGGGTAAGATTCGGTTTTCGACCGATTTTCGTTTTTTCTTACTCGTTTTTTGCTTTAAAAAGTCATAAACAAGCAAATTTTCTCTTGTTGCAATGTTTTTTTTGGCAATTGTACAAAATCGCTTGCTCATATCGCTCAGCACGCAAATCAACAAACACGTGACGTAACTATAGAGTAAATCAAAAGATCGGCAGGTTGCATCGGGCGACAGCCATTTAGGCACTTTACCGCTTAGTAAGAATGATTGTCCAGTAATTATAGTTGTACAGCGGCTCAACTCTCTTGATTGCGAGTTTTCACGGAAATTGACGTGAATTCATCAGATAAGTCATACATTTTGTTTTATTTTTAATTTTCATTGACCGCGAAACAATCGACGAGGTGACGAAATGGATTGGAATGACAGATTTTTCTGAACAACGTGATCATACGACCCCTTCATAGCCAGTAGATTTCAGGGTAAATCTATTGGAATATTTTGTCCGAACTAGCTAACTCAGGGGTGTGCAACCTTTTTTGCTTGTGGGCCAGATAATTTCAGTCTGTAAAAATTGCGGGCCAATTCATAGGTTAAATGCAAAATTAGAACTTGCTTACAACTGTCTCGTTTATTCTACCGCAATAATTAGAACTAATAACCATATTCAACAGTCATATTCATACATGCATAATCATATTTTCATAATCATATCACTAATTCACACAACTAATTTCATATACATGTTACGGTCAAAGCCTGCAAGCAGGCAATGTCAGCATTGACCAACACACTGGGCACACACAACTAATTTCATACATACATACATACAACTAAGTTAAATTCATATTCATATTACTAATAATCATATTCATATAACTGATAAAAAAAATACAAAACTTTCAATGAGAAACTTAGCCCTGCATGTTTTTTGCTAAAAGAGCGAATCGAGGTTACAAGCTTGTGCAACTTACGAGGGAACATTTTGGGGTGCTACACTCGGAATGAAGCAAGACGTAATTCAATTGAAAGGGGCTTAAAAACTGATAATGTAAAGTGATGTTCATTTTTCCTGGTGGGCCCTAATTAAGTTTTTATTTACACTTTTGTTTTTGTTAATAATAATAAGTACCAGAGGAAAAGTACAGGAAAAGTCAGCATCTGTGGTGTAGTGGTTAGGGCGTCGGGCTTTCATCCATTTTCATCAAAGTTCAATTCCCACAGGAAGCAAAATTTTTCACTTTTGAAAGGCCAATGGCTATTGTTGGCAAAGCTCCAAAATTAAAAAAAACAAAGTAGAAAAGTGCGCAGTCAAATATAAATGTAAAAGCAAACAATTGTACCATGCAGAAACTTTGTTTTCTTTTGGATTTAATTAATTATGAACCTGTTAAATGTAGCAAAGGTTTTTTGCGCATTGTTGCAATTGTCACAATGCTCCTATTCGAGGAACCTGTGACTAATCGCCGCACATGGCAGTGCGACGAATGGATATGATATGCGACGGTCGTACGTGAGGGTAACGAGTCCTAACCTACTGTAGCGCTGATGTTGTGCGGTTTCGGTTCGGTATGGTTCACGATACAATTTTATTTGATGAACGAATGAATAAGATTTCCAAACGGGCGAGATGGCAACGCGCAGAGTGTGTCCAATCGACCACTAACTCTGCTAATTTTTACTCTTTGTTTTATAGGCGGAAAGCGCGTCAGCGAGTGGGATTATGTTGATTTAAGAGAAGTTGGAAAAATAGATTGAAAGATTATGAATTTTATATGAAAGTTTGAATGGAAAAAGTTAGAAAGTTGGAAATATGAAAATAGATTTGAAATATGTTTTGGAGATTGAAATTTGTTTATAGAGTTTAGAAATTTGTTTTAGAAATGTAAATAAAATTGAATTAGATTTTGACTCGCGTAACACAAATGTTTCACCTGATCGAAACAGTGAAATTATTGAAGAAGAAATTCAAATGGCAACACGTTTGTATATTAATTTGCAAACGTTAATAGCTGACTACAATTATGCTAATGTTTCTCCTTTGCTTGACCAAGAGAACAACGAAAAATTCGGTTTGTCTGACTCGGATGGCCAATGATGCAGTAGTATCAATGATCAAGAAGATATTTCTGATCAAGAATACATGGAAATGCCAACCATCAGCAATGGAGCAGCTCCCTGGAAAATGAAGGATATGGTGAAAGTGGTCAAATTTGTGGAAAAATATCCAAAATACAGGTTCACAATACAAAATCGATTTCTGCGATTGAAAAATCGCACAGCATTGACACACATTAAGAAGTTAGTTGAAAACCATGGCAGATATTGTGATAAGATTATCGGAATCGAAAAATGTGTGTTTGACAAGATTTTCATTGCGTGCCACCAATATTTGCCAATTCACGATATTGATTTATGTCATTGGGCCATTGTAAAATCAAAATTATTGAAAATTAATTTTAAGGCAAGTCCAACATGGTTGAGAAATTTCAACCAAAGTATCGCATCATTTCATGTCGCATCTCTATGCTTTACACTAATTGTCAAATCATGAATTTAGCCTTGATCAATAAATCCGCCCAAGATTTCCGAAAGCAAATTTTGGAACAGTTGATCAATTATCCCCAACATCAGATATTCAATTTGGATCAGAGTGGATATACATACAAGTTTCATTCAACAAGAATGCTCTCTAACAAGGGAGAAAAGATCACGGCTGTCACATCAAATCTCAAGATAAGTGCACCCACTCTTATACAATTCAGCTGATTATCGATTACACTGGGCGC
Source organism: Prionchulus punctatus (assembly GCA_034698125.1). Classification (NCBI taxonomy): domain Eukaryota; kingdom Metazoa; phylum Nematoda; class Enoplea; order Mononchida; family Mononchidae; genus Prionchulus; species Prionchulus punctatus. Next base: position 39,562 of record JAQGBA010000290.1, on the reverse strand, counting down.
GTCCGTGGCAAATTGTACCTTTGCCTTCAAGAGGTGGGTGGCAAAATGGGTCCCTTGGTAAAACAAATCTATTTCAAGCCATCCAATGTCGAGGTTACTTGCTTGGCTTCTGGAAAACTGACATCAAGCTTATTTCAAAGATGGGTAGATTTAGTTTTCTTGCCGGTGGTTACAGACGATTGCATGATCTTGCTGGACAGCTGGACTGGCCAACAAAACGACCAAAATTTTTCAGGATTCCTTCAAAGCAGTAAAACCTGCATGCGAATGCAGATTCCTGAAAATACCACTGCGTATCATAACCATTTGCCTGACTAGCTGACTACAAGCGCCTTTTGATTCTTGCTATCTAGAAATTACACCAATTGTCATGTTGTGATTGCTACTGATAAATCGTATTATACCTTGTTCCAATGACGAGTGACTAATTGCATGATGTAACACCTTAATAGCCACCCACATACATAATGCACAATCTGTGTACCACAAAAAATTATTGCAAAGGCCATTTTTTATTTACATACTTTTTAGTAATTGGACAAAAAACTGAAAAAATTTGCTTCCTGTGGGAATTGAACTTGGATGAAAATGGTTGAAAGCCCAACACCCTAACCACTATACCACAGATGCTGACTTTTCCCGTAGTTTTCCTCTGGTACTTATTATTATTAACAAAAACAAAAGTGTAAATAAAAACTTAATTAATAATAAATAATAATAATAATAAATAATAAATAATAATAAAAAACCACCAGGAAAAATGAACATCACTTTACATTATCAGTTTTTAAGCCCCTTTCAATTGAATTACGTCTTGCTTCATTCCGAGCGTAGCACCCCAAAACATTCCCTCGTTAGACGTAACAGCTGATGAAGATGAATATCCAAAAGGTTTGATCTAAGTTTGTTTTTAATAATGTCCCTATCAGAAAATGCTGATTCACATAAATATGTGCTTCCGAACATTACTAATAATTTTAAAGCGCAAGCTTTCAGTTCTTTGAAGCTCGTAGGAACTAGTTCAGACCAAAACAACACAAGATTTGATTCAACTAGTAATTCCTTAAGGCCTATTTGGGTTTTCATGCGCAGCAGTTCTAATTCACTTTCTGCTCTATTTGCACCAAATGCTTCTGCTAATTTATGACAAATAGGTATAGGTACAGATATAGGTACTACAAAAGGATTCTTCGGAAACATAAATATTTCTGCCAGTTAGGAAATCAAACATCAAATGCTTCAATTAATTCTTTTACACAACCACTGACTGCATTCGAGGCCAAGTCGAGATTAGAAACAAGTTTGACTGTTGCTGGAAAATGAGTAAAATCTTTCTCCATAGCATGAGAATGGAGCAGATGCAGCATATCTTTGAAAGACATTATGCTTTCAAACAGTTCTGACATCAATTTGTCTTTCCCCTGAAGCTCCTTATTTTCAATTTTATTTCATTTCAAATTTGATCTATTTTGCTTGTTGTCGATTTGAAATCATTTGGGAAAGTGTCTGAAAGTCTGCCTCGTGGCAAGTTAGAAACAAAATGCTGAATTTGTTGCTGTTTGCTTCCAAACTTCTTGACATTTCGATGTCCAAGGTCCACGACACCACGCAGGCTCAAACAATTGACCAAACAGAGATGGCGATTATTGGTTAGGGAACACTGCGTTGCTTACACTCGCCATTTCAACTTGAAGCATTGACTGAGACTACTTCTTTCAGGCAAATCGGTATACAACATTGATAAGTCTTTCGTAATAATGACGAAATGCTTTTACTTAGAAGTAGCTTGTTTGCCAAAGTTTGCAAATGACGCATACTTTCTACACCTTGTTTATAATCTTCATTGACTTTTCGATTTTGAGTTTGATGAAACTTTCAAAACTCTTTATATGCTATGAAACAAAATTACATCGAAAAAAAAACTACATTTGTTTTTGAATGTGAAGAATTGTCAAAAAATCATTGAAAATAAGGTTTCGCGACAGCAGTTTTTGTTGTTTTTTCTCTACAAATATCTAAAGTTCATTTCAATCATGTAACCTTGTCGCCTCAACGTAACTTGGCGGGTTATCGTGACAATTCGATTCGGCTCCTTCACATGGCAGCGTGATCGACGATGCATATTGTCGTTTTTCTTGATAAAACCGATACAGTTTGTAAAATATGTAAAAATACCAAATTTCGAATAAAATACGCAAAATACATCCACCGACGAATATTCCCCAAACTGTAGACATATCCACTTTTTGAACCGATTCAGTAGAGTTAATCCAAGTCTGAACCGCCATTTCTACAAAGCCGCCTACAAGGAAGGCAACTGTGTTAAGGACTTGCCAAATCAAATGCGGAAGAATAAATTCATGTTTTTCTTTCGATATTCCAACGAAAACCAATGAAACAACGATCAAGGTGAATGTTGCTGTAAGGATTCCATAATATCCAGTGGCTTGATGGAAACTGTTTTCGTTGATTATAACAAGGAATGAACGCACAATTATAAAAATAGAACAGATGATCTCCAAGATTCCAATTATAATGGCGCCTGTGCGGATGTGCATGCTGTTACAGCAGCATTTGAACTGAGCCTGGTTTTCCATTGTAGACAAATGTAGCCTGGCGCTATCTGTAATATGCATCGTCAAAAGAAAAATATTCAAATTTTACGACGAGGGTCAAATTCAGTTTCTCCACTATAATGCAGACTTTTGAAATGTTTTTCGTCCTTAGCTTGTTTTAAAACCCTTTCACTGAAACATCAAAAAGCCTTAAGATTTAAAGATTTATAATAGTTTCTGTCAACAGAAAGGTGCGAATTCTTTTTCGAAATCAACATGAACAAGCAAATATTGAAGTAGGATAAACACTGCATTAACTGAAACCATGATACTTTTGCGAATGTCCTGTTTGTTAAATGACTTGTGTTCAAATAATTCGCTGATGGAGGTACCCTCGAACAAAGTTCGATAAAGTAATTGAAAAAGGTCAGACAAACAAAACATTTGAGTATCAAAATAAGATTGTTTTCAAGTAGTATATTATAAGACCAATGACGACAGCTTGTGGGTGCTAGGAGAGTTCAGCGAATTTTCTGGATTGATGGGAGGGGGGGGGGCGGGCGAGTGCAAAACCAACAATTTTTCTGTTTATAACTTGTAATACTGTACTTTTGTAGAGCTTTATCTCCGCGACGACCACTTTCTTCCGACATGGAGCTCATGCTTGCCGGATGGTTTGCTTTCTAGCGCAAATATCATTTGAATGTATAATCAGTAAGTTTATGGAAGAAATACTTGCATATCTTTATTACTGTCATCTTTTCGAGTTTGCAATTCTGAATGGACTATTTCAAGTTTCATGCTGCTGTCGGAGACTGCTTCAGAACATTCGTTCGCAACCTACGATTGCTTGGATTGCCTTGCACAATACAAGAAAGGTTTCATTATAGTATTTTTCTTATTTCTCATTGTACGGCGAAGCAATTTATTTGTCCTTAGTCATCGATATCTTTTCCCCTTGAAAACTTTTTTCTTTTCTACTGCATCTGCATCTTTCTGCATGCATCTTTCTTAAGGTGTAGTCACAAACCTACCATGAAATGGAACGAAGCTGTTTGTAAATGGCAACTTTGTTAAATGTTTATCAAAATCCAAATTTTTATTTGATAAAAAGAGAAATAAGACCAAAAAATTTTCCAGGAGTAGGTTACATCAAATCAAATAAATATGAGAATATAGATAATTAATAATATAAAATTAAACAAACCGCAACCACTTACTGAACTTAACACATAGAAGTTGTCAGCAAGGATTAAATCGTATTGAAAACAAGAATCATTCGACTTCACGGCGCAATAATCATCTCGAAGCAACAAGTACCATTGGTCGTGCAGGTTACTTTGGCGCCGGGCATTTCCAAGCAGGTGATATTCAAAGTCGGATCAGAGCCAGCGAATCCCATGTTGGCGGGGTGCAAGTCTCGGCTAGTTCGAAAAATGATTCCTATAAATTTAATAGATAGTTGTTTTTTCTCGAATACTCACACGATATTGGGACACATCTCAAGCCGTAAGGTCTAAAATATGTTGGACCATCACGTTGGCAGCCGGATATGCAAACTTCGTGATTAGCCGCATTGCATTCTCCATGGTCTTGGCATGATTTAGATAAACCAGCGACGTTTCATAAAATAACAGGGGTCATCGTCAGCAGGGACATTCTTACGGCAAAAAAAGCGGGACGTGTCTTGAGAGCCATCAGCATTATTTGCGAACATTGGTGAAAGACCCATTTGGCACGCGCAAACACCAGCCGAATCACCACCACCCATTGGAATACAAACATTATTCCATTCTCCGTATTCTGCGTCAGTGCTGTAAGGCGCTAAAGACAAAGCATAAAACATGTACGGAGATAATTCAATTCACATGTTATGTCAGTGTCAGTACGACTTTTGTGGCTTTATTGTTTTTAATAAATAAAATGATGTAGCTTTTCATTTACATGGTTTTTTTTCAAATAAAAAACATCGATACTTGGGGGATCCATGAAAATTTTTTACATGAAAAGGGGGTCCTTAGGTTACTAAAGGTTGAGAACCACTGACCTATAACATCGTTATCAGGCTATGCAAGGTTAATCATCTTGCAAAGACCTGATTCCCTAACTATTCTCAATCAATCAGCGTCAGCGCCTTGCCCAGACCTTTACCATACCTTCCTATTTGCACTTTCGATCGGCACTGGTTCTCCAGACAGTATTTGTATTGATTGATATTGTACATACTGTTGCAATGAAAAGGCAAACAGCATCTTGTAATCTCAATACGGTAAAACGCGGAAAATTTTTGGCGAAGCTTGCCGCAGTCACTTCATCTATTTCCAAAGGCGAACTGTCCCTGACCCTGCCGCCAACCGCTCATTCTACGCCTCTTCACTCGACGCCAGCCCGAGTTCCTTCATCACCCATAGAATTCGATCATGCAAGTGATATATCTGCGTTACTGGTGAATGAGAATCACTTGTTCGATGTTGATGTTCAATTGAATGAAGAAGATCACCACGATTACGAAATTGAAAATCCCGAAGAAGATTCGTCAACCAATTTTTTGAACAGTGGAACGATGGAGGACGATCAGCCGGTTTTATTATATTCCGTTTCCACAAATTATTCAAGCAATATCTCAGTGGATGATTTCTGCTGTATTATTGTAACCTATCAAAGAAAGAATCAACTTTCTGATGTGGCGTTGGATGGATTTTACAAACTACTCAAGTGCCTACTTCCAACACCAAACAGCTGCCCTGAATCGTTTGGAATTTTGCAACAAAAGATTCAAAAATTAATTCCAAGGCAGAGAAGAAATTTTTCATTTTTCAGTTCAGGGAAATCTTTACCAATATCACAAAGAAATTCTTCAATTTGTGGTAACAATGCCACAAACCTTTCAAGAACTGCGCCATGGCCCAGCCATCGCACAATGTTAAACAGAACTAGGTCACTGTACTTTGCATCAGCTTCTACAGTAATAAAAGTGCACGAAACTGATATTAGTTGATATGCTTTTTTAGTAGTGCGACAAAACCATTGGTTTTACCCAGCATACTGGGAGCACCATCTGTTGAAAGAGAAACAAGAGAATTCCAGTTTAATCCATTCGATTCGATTCACATTTGAAACAGCATTCATGATATCATTTGCAGTCGTTGTGCCTTTTAGCGAGCACAGTGCTAAAAAGATCTTCATTTATCGACTTTGAAGCCTGCTGATAATATCGAACAAAAATCAGCAACTGCTTATACTCGCAGGTTGACAGAAAAAATAGAGGTCAGTTTGCACATGACTATACAATGTATAAGGCCCTCGCATTGGACTGGATACACACATCGTCTTAATCTCTCATTTAACTTGTCATTTTGTTGTATTTGTTGTCGAATAATGGCTACCTGCTCGCGGGCCAGTTGAAATGGCTCTGCGGGCCAGATCTGGTCCGCGGGCCGCAGGTTGCGCATCCCTGAGCTAACTAGTCTGCACAGGATTCTGTATCTATTTCACCACACTATGCAATGACAAGTTTATTTCTTCATTGGCAAGAGAAAATAGTTTAAAAGTGTTCAAGCCATTTTACCTTAAAGTCATAACAACAAACACAATATGTTTTGCTATTACAAACATGAAAATTTCTTTTTTCACAAATAACAGGATAGGAGCACAAGCCACCTGACACTTTTCGCAATATCCTTAACTGTAGTCAGTCTTTCTGTGATAGTAGATTTCACCTTTCTGTTCTTTTTGGCTTTTGTTCGACCTTCGGATCTATGAAGCCCACTTTTCAAATTTTCCTCGCAATTTTATAACCGGCATTAATATGGTCGAGTGTGTCTTTATTTCCTACAAACAAACATTAATTCAATTATGTTGGGTTATTGTTCCATTTTGCATGATATAACTGACGTGAAAATTATTGAAGTAGTAGTATTGCAGTTGATCAAATGCAACGTTTCTTCCATGCCAAATAGATCTGATGCTGCTTCGCACCTGTGGTTTTGATTCGTTAATGTGGCAGTTACAATACACAGAAAATAGTAAAAATTTCATATTGAAAGTGAAAGTTCAAATCACGCAGACAACCAGCAAACCAATTCGAGCTAGCAGGTGCAATCACCTTACTGTCATGTTTGCATGTTCCAATAAATGGGATTACTTGAAGAATGCAATCAGTCACAGCGCATTACTGGTATGTTTAGCACCTTTTATTGAATGTATGGGTGACATATGAGGGGTGTTCAATAAGTTTTGAGCCTGACCATATTGCACGTATAATTAGAAAAACTTTTATTACTCCTTTTCCACATAACTACCCCTGACAGTAATGCACTTATTCAACTGATCCTGTAACGCTCAAATACCACCAGAAAAGAACAATTCCGGACAAGCCTCAAAAAACTGTTCTGTAGCCTTATCATGTCATTATCAGTAGCAAATCGCTTACCCTGCAGCTGTTTTTTCAGTTTCGAGAACAGGAAGGAGTCACTGGGGGTTAAGTCCAGTGAATACAGAGGATGATTGATTTTACTGAAGCCACATTCAGCGATCGCAGCTTTATAACTGTTCAATACTCAAGTTTTAGTGAATCCATTTTTGTTCCGACCTCACTTCGGTTAAAACTGTATTGCTCGCGAACAAGACAGCATAAATGGCTGATTTTTTGCACAAAGTCTATTGAAGGGTGTGGTAACATGGGAAAAAATTTGCATAACTGGTTCTGCAGCGGAATATGGTCAGGCTCGAAACTTATTGAACACCCCTCGTACATGTTGAGAACTATTTGCAGGCTAAACATAGCAATTGGTTTTTGTAAACAGAAATGGTTGAAGCGAATGCTTTTTTTGGGATTACTGAGCTACATTGCACCAAGATAGGTAGGAGGCAAGGAAATCTTTGATAGAATTTGAGCTTGGCTATTGTAGGAGCTTGTTTAAAGGAACTTGTTCAAAATCGTAATAGAAGTTTGCACTGTAGACATACTGGATCCATTTCAACAAACTACACAACAGCAATATTATTTCTTCAAAGCAAGACAAAACAATTTACAAGTCTTTCAGCCATTTCATATTAAAGTCATAACCACAAACGCAAGATTCATTGATAGCATTGCCGCACAAATGAAAACGACCTTTTTTGCAAGAAAAAGTCGCTGAACACGCCACACACAATACCAGGCTGCAATAGGTGCACGTATACAATGTTTCGTATTGGCGACACGTGGCGCAATATCCATTACCTTTGGGAGACTGTTGATGACAGATGAAGGCTTTTTCTTTTTCCAATCGATTGGCTTTAGCTTCTAACAGGGCCGATACAATATTAGCTCGCAATTCGTTATTTTCATTCGTAATTTCCGAAATCGGCACAAACTGCGCGGCATAGCGAATACAAACTTCAACAGCTTTTTTAAAATGATACTTCAATGCATACTTCAACAGCAATAACTGATGGGAATCAGTTTCCATTGATTTAATCTTTTCAATCAAATAATCAGCGCATAAACCGTTGAGATTTTCGATTTTGAATTCATCAGCCAGTTTAACCATGTTTTCAAAATTCGTTTCGTTGATCTCGAATTCCTTAAAGAAATCGATGCAAAACGATTTCGCATTTTCGCTGTTGCAAAGAACAGCCAATCGGAAAGTGGATTCAACATTGTCGCTGGACAGTCGCGATTGCAAGAAACTAGAGCAACGATTTTTGAGGAATTGTATGTCGTATTCGTCGGCAAATCGAAACACAATTTCAACGTTGCTGTCGTCGATCGGCTTCGGCTCCGGATATGCGAACAAGCAAGACATTAGTTCGACGATTTCCCCAAGTTTCTTACCCGGAAGTTTGATGCAATTTTCGTTTTTCTCTTTGAAATCGCTGTAAAACATGCTTTTAAAAACTGGGCTGTACATCGATAACACTTCTTTCGAAACCCAAATCTTTGTTTTTCCAACGAGAAAAGCAACATTTCTTTCTTCGCTAGGCGATAAAAACATTTTCTTCCAATCGGACATGGTTGAACTGCGCCAAAAATTTGTCGTATTTCTGAGACGGGCCCTTTTTAAATTAGTTACTTGTTTTCCTTTGCTGTAAGTAGTTTTAAAAGTTGGTTTACCTTCAAATCACAAAGTCAAAAGTGTAAAATTTAACTTGTTTGTTACATCACTTGATATACTTTTCGATATTTTATGACAGTAAATATGTGCATATGTGTCCTTTACTGAAATGACATGAATAATTTTTTTTCTGAATAAAATATTTATATCATCCCTTCATGGCGCGTTAAGTATTAGATTTCAGGATACAACTGTCGGAATACTTTGTCCACAAGTGACAGCCTTTTTTATCAGATTCTTTCATTTTTTGAACTAATACATTCTTCACTTTATACCATCCGAATCCCGCAAAAACGCTGCATCCAAGTCGGTAATAACAGGAGTATAACTGCCAGGCGACAATAATGCGTCTGGAAATGCACATCCATCGACATGGTCACCAAACGCTTGCCAGTATTCAGGTTGTTGTTGTTGTTTTTGTTCTCTGAAAACTGGATCAACTTTCAAAATTCTTCAAATTGTTGCATGATATGCGGAATATTTGGTGACTGCCTGCTTGCATTTGTTGGACACCTGGCCAATTTTGATGCAGTTGGAGCCCTGGCCAATTTTGATCGCTGCAGTTCAAATGCTTCTGTGCAACAGCAACTACAGTCGGTAAAGTACTGTACAGCTTGAACAACTTCTTCGACGGATCCCACTTTACATTCTTCGGGTTGTACATGTTTTGCAAGCGTCTTCTGTCATTGTCAATGTAAAAGCCGCTGATCAGCAGCATTGTTAGATAGAATGTGAAGTACTTTGTGAAGCATCACACTTAGTGTCATCAAGTTAGTCATCAACAAACCTTCACTTTAAATATTCTCGAAACAACACTACCACGCCAAACGTAGGAGTTCCATAGCACTGAGGGTCAAGAGAGCACTGGCAGGCCATCGCAAACTCTCTATTGGCGCAATAAGGCAGAAAGTACAAAACTAAATTAGCACCTTCTGTAATGTGACAGCTCGTGTTTATCATGCTCTGACACAATACAAATAATGTGCTGGAATCGAATGCGTGGTTAGTTCTTCTAATGGAAAGTATCTTCAAAAGATTAAATGATAACGTCTATAGTTAAGTGAACACGCCATGTTACTTTTGTTAGCTCATTGCAAATCCACTCCATGGCATCTTTAATGCGATCTCACTTGCCAAAGACATCAGACGGAAAGATATTGCATAATCTTAGAGGTAACCAGTCATCTTGCTTCCGTTTTGCTATATTTGGAATCTTTGACAAATCGTATTGCAGCAACATTGTTCAGTCGCTACATTCTTGCATTGCGACAAAACCTGGATTCTGCTTCACACTGGTGGTATTTGAAATTACAAAATGCAAGTTAAAAAGCAAAACAGCAAAGTTTTTGTATCGAAAGTAAACTTTCAAATCATGCCGACCACTTTCTGAGATGATTGACCAAACTTGTTACCAATAGGAAGACTTTAAGAAAAGCATTTTGAGATAACAGGTGCAACCACCTTGCACTTATGTTTGGATATTACAATACTTGGGAATCTTGAACAGTCATCATTTATCATTGCAAATTTATCAACATGTTTGTTGATAGCTCATTACAAGTCATTCAACCACTTTTTGTTAAATTCATAACCACAGACACAATATTCATTGCAAAAATTACCGCATACATGAAAGTGTCCTTTGCAAAAAGTAGAAGCAGAGCACACTCACACATTACCAACCTGCAAAGGGTGCATATCGCCCAATATTGCATATCGCCAACAACATCTACAACTTCCAAAACCTGCGTGCAAAGTCTTGTTGTGATTGTTTAAAGTTATCTCTTTTTCCACTCGACTGGCTTTCACTTCCAACAGAGTTGACACAACATTAGTTGGAAATTCATTATTATTTCACAAGTAATTTCCGATATCGGTACAAACAATGCAGAATAATGAATGTCAACTTCGACAACTTTTTTGAAACGATATTTTAGCGCGTATTTCAACAGCGACAATTGAGCGGAATCGGTTTTCACTTCTTTCATCTTTTCAATCAAATAATCAGCGCATAAACTTTTTAAATTTTCGATGTTGAAATCGTCAACCATGTTTTTGAACTTCGTTCTGTTGAGCTTGAAATTGCCAAAGATATTGGCGCAAATCAATTTCGCATCTTCGCTGTTGCAAAGAACAGCCAATCGGAAAGTGGATTCAACATTGTCGCTGGACAGTCGCGATTGCAAGAAACTAGAGCAACGATTTTTGAGGAATTGCATGTCGTATTCGTCGGCAAATCGAAACACAATTTCAACTTTGCTGTCGTCGATCGGCTTCGGCTCCGGATAAGCGAACAAGCAGGACATTAATTTGATGATTTCCCCAAGTTTTTATCCGAAAGTTTGATGCAATTTTCGTTTTTCTCTTTGAAATCGCCGTAAAACATCATTTAAAAAGGGGGCTGTACATCGATAGAACTTCTTTCAAAATCCAAATCTTCTGATTTTCCACCAGCTAAGTGACGTTTCTTTCTTCGCAGGCTGACAATAATAATTCTTTGAAGTTGGACATTTTTCTACTGTTGAAATCCCCAAAAGTAAAGAAATATGCATTTTTCGAATTCAAAAAACTAAAAATCGTCTTTGCGTTGCGCTAAGCTATCGGCGAAAAATGGAGGTAAATCAAATATTTGAAAATAAATAATACAAATATTAGACAAACATCAATGTTTCAAAAAGATGTACAGTATTAGTCAGTGGTCAAGACAATGTTTTTTTGTTGATGCTTGTATCGATGTGCAGAGTAAGCTATTTTATCATTGGCTTGACCAGACTTTGGGATGTTTAGATTCTGTTTGTAAAAAACGCCTGCGATTGCAATACTCCTCTTCTTTTTTTTAATTCGTTGCCACCCATCTTGCACTACAAAACACGCAAGACAAACATTTCCATGTGTTTTGCATGGGGTCTCATGATTGTAATCCAAAGACTAGTTTTCTGTTTTTCAAACTAACATGAATGACTTTCCATCAACTATAGACAATAGAAAGAGTTTCCATGATGTGGTTTTTTAAAGTCTTTGTAATATTTGCATGTTTCGTCACTGTCCATGGGCTATTGTACGAACTCGGACTTACAAATATTCTCAACTTGTTATTATCCAAGCCGACAACCTGGCAGGTGAAATCAAGAAAGCAAACTATAGTTTCACTTGATGGTCATGCTATTTTTTTGTTATAGCCACAATCTAACCCAGTGTTTGCCGGCATAGACACAGACGATATTGGAAAAAAGTTTCTGGGGGTGAACTTGGCCAAGCAGCAAAAGACTGAAGAACAATGGAGCCCACCCACTGCCGACCTTCTCGGTAGAGGTCCACTGGGCACTGGTAAAAGACTGTACGAGGACGACAGCAGATACAAGCCAGACTACTGGTTGCTTGGCAGCAACAGAAAACTCACAGATACAGTGGCTGGACTGGGAAATACAGTGGCTGGACTCGGAAATACACTCGGAAAAGTCTTGGGTACGGCAGGAAATGGGCTTCTGTCGGGGACTCCCGGTCGATTAATTCGAAACGCGCATGAAAACGATGACGATCATGAGAGAAACAAACGAGGAGCACTGCCTGTAAATTTCGACTGGAGGGATTACAGCGATTGCGAAAGTTTGGACGAAATCAGATATCAGGAATGCGGTGATTGTTGGGTAAGTCAGAGCACGAAATCGTCGCTTGCCGATGTCAATGGCTGTCGCTTTTAGGCTGTTGCATCGTCGTCGGTTATGTCGGATCGGTACTGCTTGTTCACACATAAAAACAAAATTTTCTCAGCGAGACAAGTTGTCAGCTGCGTTTATCCGAAGGAAGGAGGGTAAGAAGAGATAATCTATTTGTAGCTGATGGATGAATGAACAGCATCAGTCAGCTGTGTGTGTGTGCGTGTGTGCGTGCGTGCATTTTGCTGGCAAGTTCACTGGCTGTAACCATATAAGTCGCAGGCTTGCAACACTTTTGTACCATTGTTGAATGCTTTAGCTGCGATGGCGGATTTCCAACTGATGCAATGAGCTTTTACAAAAATAACGGCGTGGCTAGTGGAGGAGATCCTACTATAAAAGTCCAACCCAAAGGCTGCTTGCCGTATTACGACAATATGAATAAAAGTTTGGCTTGCCCGAAAAATTGTGACTCAAAAGCTTCATTAGATTCTACAAAAGGTTCCTCTTCCAATAGATGGCCAGTCATTTTTCAAACGATTTAGTTGTTTTTGGAATGCATTTTCAGCTCAAAGCTATCGACAGATATTATCGAAAAATGCAACTGAAATCGCCGAAGAAATCTACCATTACGGTCCAGTGGTATCGGTCATGGAAGTGTTCGATGATTTGGGATACATGGGGACAGGTAATTGAAGTCGTTGGTCACAAGTCAGCCAATGATTTGATTGCTAGCCAGGTCCTCTGGAAGTAACTTATAAGCAAATCCTGACTTTGACAGCACGATTTCTCACGACTTACAGCGCTGACTAATTTGATTTTTTGACTTGTTTTTTTGTTTTTTCAGGTGTTTATCAACATGTGAGTGGCAAGAGTCAAGGGTACCATTCGGTGAGAGTGCTTGGTTTCGGAGTAGACAAGGGTGTCCCTTACTGGCTGGTCGCAAATTCGTGGGGCAAGGATTGGGGAGATCATGGTTATTTCAAAATTCTCCGAGGCAAAAATCATTGCAATGTTGAATCGTGGATAACCGCCGTCTATCCGGTGGAAGCTTACAGAAAATAAAACAAATAGCTTGTATTTTGATTTTCATTGTACTGTCAGTAAATCAAAGTTTTTCAAAATTATTTTGAATTTTACTTATGAAAAATAAATATTTTTGTAAAAGAGATGTACAGTAATTTTTTATCTGGGGGTAAACGCATTTACCCCTGCCGATCGTACAAAAACAAGATTCGCAGTCGTCATTGGATTTACATTTGCTTTTCGGGCGGTTCATCGCTGTTGTTGAATTTCCCGCTGAAACCCGACCTGCGTTCCACCACAATTCCACCATAGACTCTGTTGTTGAATAAGCTGAAATTCATTACAATTTTGATTTCTTGAAGAATTAGATAGCTAGCTTTGTTGATTCTTACGCCATGTTAACAATGAAATTTATTATCAAAAATGTGAAAACATTTTCTCCAATAAATTTTATGTTTCAACAATTTGTTGTAGTCAATCCAAGCTTGATGCAACCACATGAAAACGAAGAAAGATTTCTGAAATTAATTAATGCAAATCAAATTTGGCTTATGAACTTTAATTTAATAAACAATTTGATACAAAAAAATGTCCTAAGACAGGAAAATTAAGTCATAAATGGCTGCGAGACAACTAAATGCTACTTTAGACTTGTTGAAAATCAAATTTACTAAAAAACAACAATAAAGCAAGCCAAGTCAACAAATGTCAACGAAAATAAATCAAGAAAAAAAACAAGAAACGATTATCTTCAGAATTCAGAATTCACAAATCTAATTAATAAATCGCTAAATGATTTCAGATGTAAATAGATTTTTCAATTTGTCGGATTCCATTTGCTTTGTATTGTAGTTTGAAAAAATCCAACAATATTTTCTGAGGCGAAATACTTGTCTTCTTCAAACTTGCCAGCAATGTTCTTCAACTGAAAAAACTGGCTATGTTGACGTCTTGACAATTTATTCTCCATTATTTGATAAAATTGAGCTGGTATTATTGTGAAACTGGCTACTTTTGACTGGTACAGTTCAATAACAATGAAAACCCTTGTAAAATCGTTGAAAAAACAAAATAAAATAGCTTAGCAGCAGCTCACTTAAAAAAATTGTAACTGTTTGACATTTGAAATTGGGCTATCTAACAAATTTCACATTGACACATTTTTGACTTTTATTTTTACTATTGCCAGAAGTTAAAACGAAAAACAAATTACTTCTACTGGCGCGCATCCAAAGCCATTAAAATGTAGCGCAAGTCAATTTGAAAAAAATATAAAAAACCAAATTCAAAATCTTAGCAAGGGCTCTTTAAAAATATAGTATTCATGTCAAAATGTAATACGTTAATATCAATTCAATCAACAACCAGTCAGCGCGCGCAATAGGTGGGTCACGTGATAGTATAACCGCAGAAAACAAATTTATTGCCTTGACCAGCTACAAATCGGGCGTTTTCGCTAATTTCTGAATTTCACTTATGAAACACAAATTTAACTTAACGAATTCGATAACTGAGCGTTTTTAACTCGGAAAGCTATAAATGGCGCAAAAAATCGATCCGGATCAAGTGGACTTCGATCAAAAATGGTGGGATATCGCCACGTTTTCGAAAGAGGATAATCCTCACGGATTATTGGAAGAATCCTCGTTCGCTACTTTATTTCCGAAATACAGAGAAAAATATCTTCGCGAATGTTGGCCTCTTGTGCAAAAAACGTTGGAGGAACACGTAAAACGATTCTCCGCTCCGACTTCGAACTTAAACAAATTTTAGATGATTTTTAGAGCGTTAAAGCGTCGCTAGACGTCGTCGAAGGTAGCATGACAGTCCGAACGACGAGGAAAACGTGGGACCCGTACATGATTCTAAAAGCGCGCGATTTAATAAAACTTTTATCGCGAAGCGTGCCTTTGGAACAAGTTAGCAAGCAAATTTCAGTTACTTTCCATTTTTTTGCCCGGAATCCTCATTTTCAAACAAATTTCAGGCGTTGAAAGTTTTGAAAGACGACGTTTCGTGCGACATCATAAAAATCGGCACCATGGTTCGAAATCGTGAACGTTTCGTGAAGCGGCGCCAAAGATTAATCGGACCTAACGGCTCGACGCTAAAAGTAACACAAAATGTCGCGGATGTTGGTCGAAACTATTTTCGTTATTTTTTATGCTTCAGGCTATTGAACTGTTGACTAACTGTTACGTCATGATTCAAGGAAATACAGTTTCGGCGTTGGGTCCTTATTCGGGATTGAAAAACGTTCGACAAATTGTAGAAGATTGCATGAATAATGTCCATCCAGTTTACAATATTAAAGTAATGCAACTATAGTCTTGCGTCAGCTATAGTTTCCACGCAACTGTAGATTTGGGTATTCTGTCAACTATGGCCTCGCAAACTGTTGGCAACTGTAGTCCTGCAACAACTATAGTCCTGCAGCAACTATAGTCAACTGTTAGACTTTATTTTGGCTCGCAGACGTTGATGATCAAGCGCGAATTGTTGAAAGATGACAAACTAAAGAACGAATCTTGGGAACGATTCTTACCGAAATTTCGCAAGAAAATGATAAATAAAAAACAAAAATCGAAGAAAAAAACGAAGAAACCTTACACGCCATTTCCTCCTCCTCAACCTGAGAGCAAGGTTTGTGAGATTTTTTGTGTTTTTGAGCTTTTTTCAGTTTCATTGTTTTGACTGATTACAGATTGATAAACAATTGGAAAGTGGTGAATATTTTTTGAAAGAGAAAAAAGTTAAAACGAAAAAAGTCATGGAAATCATGAAAAAACAACAAGATAGCAAACAAAAGCAGATTGAAAAAAGGCAAAAATCGTTCGTACCACCGCTGGAAGAAGAAAAAACGACGAAAAAACGAAAAAACGACGAAACAGTGGACGTCGCCGCTTTGAAAGCTAAAGTGAAAAAAATAAAGAAAAAAAACAAAATTTCGACTGGCTAAATTTTGAAATAGAATATAAACGTTGAAATTTAAATTGTTCTTTGTACTTCCGTCATGGAAATTTTTTAAATTTGGGAGATAATTCATATTTTTAAATATTGGCGCTGTTTTACTACTTTGTTAATTTTGATCATCAAGTTACCTGCTCTATTGCACCATTGGCAGCTAGCCAACTGATTAATTTCTCATCATTCCGCTGGCCCGTAGGTACACTTTTTGTTTTTTAAAAAAGTGCTCGCTAAACTCATCGCGCTGGTTTATAATGGTTTTTTTGGTAGCGCAAACAAGAAAATTTGCATTTCGTTTCATTTCGGACAAATTTCTCAAGCCAACACAAACGAATTAAATTAGCTATTTTTCGAAAATGTCAAAATACAACCGTCCAACTTCAAGGAATAAATTTGGGAAATGGGCCGAATTTCCGTCGAGTTTCAACAACGTCCAATTAAACAAAGGCGGCCAAAAATTGCAGAAATATTATTCAAAAGGATTTATATTTGCAGTATTGCAAACATTTGTAGCAGTGTCCGCGTGTAATAAGAAATTAGAGCGTTTGGGCCAAGATTTTCCATGCAATACGGCGATGAAATCTATTTCGCCGAAAATTATTTGCTACTTATTGGTCGTGTTTGTTGTGCAACTGGCACCTTTTCAATTAAAACTCATTGATGCTGGTAATTAAGGGACTTAAAGAATTTGAATTTGAATACAAACTACGTCGTATTGGTAGTGTTGGAATGGTCCGCGTTAGAAGAATTGGTATTGTTTGTTTTGTCGGGTGCGAGTCGAGGCGAGGCGAAATATCACCACTGTGTGATGTTCTTCAAATATGTAGAACTTGTGTGTTTCTTAGAATGATTTGTTTCCAGAAGATACTGTCTATTTTTGGGAGCAATGTGAACCCCCCCCCCCATTTGCGCCGCTTATAAACTTTGGCTATGCTTTGGAAAACCTGTGAAATGATTGTTTCAAATGAGCAAAGTTTCAGAAACAGTACACAACTGTCAGCAAATCAAGATAGGTACAACTTAACTGATATGGCCAGTGTCTTTTGGCGTGGAAAATCAATGCGCTTGACTATTACCATCGGTTTTAGTTAAAATTTTATAAATGCATTGAAAACCAATTAGAGATTTTAATACTGCTAATGTATTCCTTTCCACCATCTTTCAAGTTTGATCACGAAAAATATTTCATCAAAATAATGAAACCGATTTGCTTTAAAGAAATGAATGGCTGTTTCGCAAAACACAACTACAAAACAAAATCAAAAGGTTGATGAGGATTTGATGGAAATACAAACTACAATACAAAAATTGAAAGCCAAATTCAAATTGAAAACTCTGTTACGATTTATGATATGTGATTACAGCTTGATTTGGGTTTTTTTACTAGCATGGATTTTCTGAAGTAACCTTGTTGTCTCTATGTCAATCCGTGTATAGTTCATTGATTAGCAAGTAAAATTTTCTTACAAATTTCTGGTTTAAAAGCACAATGCAAACAAAACAGTCAAACGATTTTCGATGTTATTTTACCAAGATAAACACGAAACACGCCCGGAAATCGTTCTTCGTATTGATATCCTTTATCCACCAGCCACTTCGACACAGCCTT
This sequence comes from Prionchulus punctatus, assembly GCA_034698125.1. Classification (NCBI taxonomy): domain Eukaryota; kingdom Metazoa; phylum Nematoda; class Enoplea; order Mononchida; family Mononchidae; genus Prionchulus; species Prionchulus punctatus. Next base: position 21,651 of record JAQGBA010000290.1, on the reverse strand, counting down.
TCTGAGCAGATTTTCCTCATCGGCCGGTTTGTAAACGTTGGCCGGCGTCTCGATGACCATCGTGTCGCTGCCGTTGATGTGCTCGTTCATCAAATCGGGCAACAGCGCGACGGCTTCTTCGCAAATCATACCGCGGAAATCGACGTCGACATCGGCCAAATGATTGTTGAGTTGATTTTTGTCGACTATCGTTCGAGCGTTCTTCTTGTAAATTTGAAACGCCTGCAACTTTTCGCCTTGATTCAGATGCTGTCGGGCGATTTTGCGATTTTCATCCAGCTGATCATCATCATCGATGCATTTCGATTTATCAGCCAATAGATGTTCCCACAAATGTCTGTATTGAAAAACGAATGCGACGGCGCATACTATCAACCCGAGCACTGATATAATGATGAAAATGATTTCCGTAGCGTCCATGTTGTGAAATCAAGAAGTGTCGCTGTAACGAAGTGTTTAACACAGAAAATTTCCTTTCCAAGCGTTCTATTGAGAAAATTTTCAGTCCTTAGTTTCTATTCAAACGAAAAAGAAGAATCGCGTAAACATCAAGTCGAGCGAAAATAATTTTAGAAAATCGAACATCATGAAAGTGAAAAATCCAAAGAAAAAGGAAAATCGAAACAAATATTTTGTAGATTTTTTTTAAGAAGTTGCAATCAATCGCTGAATTGTGTTTGCTTGCAAAATAGTAGCGTCAGCATTTCTCTTCTTTATTTTAATAAACTTTTTTTTTTAATAAACTGTTTCAATTTAAAAAAAAGTAGACAGTTCAAGTTTCGTGTTTTCATTTAACCAAATTGTGTAGGCGAAAACTAGAATCGCGACCAGTTTTAAAATCGTAAATTTGCACAGAGTACCATTCGACATTTTTGGATTCAGCGAATTGGTGTGTACTTTGGCATTCAAAGTTTATCATAAAAATAAAGTATGAATTTTTAAAACGCATTTTTCGGTTTTCGGTTTTCGGTTTCGCATTTTGTTTTCTCAATAATGTTTCGCGCAGATTCGCTCGACATGATGGCCGAAGAAGCCGTTGAAGACGTATTTATTTCTGTTACGAAAATATTCGACGTAAGCCCAAAATTAATTTCACGCTTGGATGAAACGTGAAAATGCCCGAAAGATATTTTCAGGAGACGAAATATTGCTATCAAAATATTTCTCAACTGTTGACTTGGTGTATTACTGAAAATAACGATTTACTTGCACTAGCCAAGTAAGTTGGCTCGTTTTCCAAAAACAAAATATTCGTCGCTGATATGCTGTGCGATTTCAGAGAAACTGATAAAATCGACGAGGAAATCAGCGAAAGAAAAATCAAGCTGGCTAAATTCTGCGACAATATAAGAATCGAAATAAAAGTGATACTTGATTTTACAAACAAATTTCGCGTATGGCCAAAGCGGATAACGAGCAAATTTCAGAAATGGATGAACTACATACCGATGGCAGCTCGCACAATCAAAACGGCTGTCGACTGTACTTATTCGCTGATGTGCAAGATATCTGATGAAAATCGATTCTCGGTTTATGTTCCCGATGATAACGGCGAAGCCATTGTACCTGACGCTTACATGACAAATAAAACAAAAAAGCCCGAAGATGATTTAACACAAAAGTAAATCAATTGATTTCTAAACATCGCAAAAAAATCGAATTTGAAGCGACTCTTGCATCGTTTCCAGGTTTGACTCGGTTTTAAATTTTTTAATCGAACTTTGGAGAATAAGCAGCCATTTCGTCAAACAAGTTGAAGAGCTGACGAAATTTAATATAACCACCGAGAATGATTTGATTTTTTACTCGAATTCAATCAAGCCGATACTCGAATTCGTCAAGCAGATGTTGCCAGATGTCATCTTGAAGTAAAGGTTCAGTGAACTATAGTTATCCATTGACTATAGTTGTCCAGCGACTATAGTTTTCCATTGATCAGTGACTACAAATTGTCCAGTAGTAGTCACCCTTGTCACTTGGTGTTGCAATGCATTAACATAGGCCGAGGGTGGCAAGGGTGACTACTTCCATTAACTACAATTTGCCAGTGACTATAGTTCTCCAGTGACTATATTTGTCCGTTTATCAGTGACTACAAATTGTCCAGAGCTTGTAACTGTATAGTAGCAGTCCCCCTTCCCCCCTGGGGCGCTATGTATTAACATTGGAATATGGTGGCAAGGGTGACTATTACCAGTGATTAAAATTGGCCAGTGACGTTATTTGTCCAGTAAATATAGTTGGCCAGTGACTATAGTTGTCCAGAGACTATACTTGGCCGACAACTCTAGTTGTCTTGTGATTATAGTTGTCCATTGTTCAGTGACTACAAATTGTCCAGCGATTGTAACTGTCCGGTCCCTACCATCCTCAGGAGCAGTGCATTTTAACACAGAGCCAGATTGGTAATGGTGACTACCTCCAATGACTAGAATTAGCCAGTAACTATGTTTGTCCAGTGACTAGAATTAGCCAGTAACTATGTTTGTCCAGTGACTATAGTTATTCAATGACTATAATTGTCCATTGATCAGTGATTAAAATTATCCAGCGATATAATTGTCCAGTAGTAGTTATCTCGGCCGCCCTGGGGCACTGTGTATAAACATAGACCCAGGATGGCGACGGTGATTGCCTCCAGTGACTATAGTTGGTCAGTGACGTGATTATAGTTTCCACTAACTGTAGTTGGTCAGTGACTATTTTTGACCAATATTGTTTGTCGTTGTGAATATTGATTTCATATTCAGATCCATCGTTATCACGAAGCAGCCGCCGTTGATTGTATTGAGAGACGCGATAAATCGTAATGAGGAAAGAGGCAAATCGAAAACCGATAAACCGACACAAAACAAAGAATTAGTCAAATGTCAAACGTTTTTCGACATGGAGCTGACGTAAATGTGGAACGGATTTCTGCTGAAATTTCAACGATAGTTCACCTGTAATCTGCTTTCAGCGTTTACACATCGAACACCCTCAGTCATCACACAGATCCAAATGTGTTTTCAAAAGTTGAAACTATTTTATTATCGTAAGTAGACAGTGAACAAAATTTGCTTGCGTGATGATGAATGGCGCAAATATTTGGTTGATTGAAGAGATTCTGATGCTGATAAATTAGTTTCGAATAAATTGGAAAAATTTCCACCTCCCGAATCTGGCACACTGATATCCGTGCCTCAGTCGTTCAAACGAATCCCATCGAGCGACAGCTCGTTATGGACAGCTAATTTCAAAATTGTATGTCGGTAAACTACATATAAAACAAAAGACCTGTCCTGGTCTTGCAATAACAGCACAAATGAATAAACTTTATTTTTGTATTTTTTCAGCGAGTTCGATCAGTTGTCCGATCCAATGAAAAGCTCAGTATGTGAAACATTTTTAGGCATTTTTTGTTGTGTTTCACGCTCTTTTTTGTTGTTTTTCAGTTGAAAACAGTCGTTACTGTATTTTGTTCGTTTTCAATACTGTGCAACCAGTTATTACCCTTAAATCGCCTTTCAACGAACCAGATTTCGCTGTCACTTTCAACAATGCTGTGCGTAAAATGGTTTTACATTGTTCAACTTTAGTTTCTGAATAACTATAGTCACTTTACATTTATAGTCACTGGACAACTATAGCTACTGTAGTCACTGGCTATTTTGTTTTTTTAGTTCGTTTCCCTTCCGTTTTCCGTCATTGTTCATCCAAGTCAGAAAGCGCCCACTCTACCAGGAATTTTTTGGTACCGAGCTTTCGGACCTACAGTAAGACCTACAGTAAGCCTCCAGTAAGGCTATAGTTACCATTTTCAAAATCGTTTTCAGAATCGAATCGATGTAAATCTGTGCGAAAATCCTCAGCCGATTCACTGGATGTTGTTCAAAAAGAGACTCAACGAACTCTTTTACATAGCCACAGGGGCGAAAAAATTGTCTGAGGATCAACTAAACCATCTAGCAACTCGTCTGTTCGGTACACAAATCGGTTACGAGTCGCAATCGGTCACTTACGAAATGTTCTGCAAAGTAATACATGAAAAAAATTATGTTTCACTTTTTGACACAATTAAAACATATTCTCTTAGAATTTCATGCCTGAAACTGTCGTTGACGGGAAAGAAGGAGGTTTCACGTTTTGGGATTGGTTTTATTCGCTTTTATTGTTGATTGGTAACAAAAAATTGAAATCGTATTGGAATGACGGGTAAGTGGTAGTGTAATATTTCAAGATTCTAGATTTTACTCGGATCTCCGCTTTTCAGACTGATTTTGGGTTTCGTTTCACGACGAACCTGTCAAAATTTGCTAGCTAAATATCAAGAGCCGATGCTGTTGATAAAATTCAGTGACAACATGAAAGGAACTATCGTGTTTTGCATTTTTCTACCAAGTGACTTTGTCTGGTCGACTTTTTTGTTTTAAATTTTCGAAATCGTGCAGTTTTAGAATTCGAAGAACAAATCGTCTATTTGGGCTTGGACGACGTGCTGATGAAAGATTTATCGCTGTTTCAATGCTACGAAAAGCTGTGTCAAAGTCACAAGTTTTTGACCAATGTGAGAAGGATCCAGTGCGGTTATTCGCCCGGCGAAGTGAAAAACGTTGAAAATCTTGCACGAATTCATAACATGGAAATGAAAATTCCCGCCAATCCGACAATCGACAAATGTCCGTCGAAAAAGAACGGCTATACTAAAACCCAATGGATTTTATGCATGGAAAATCCTGCGTAAGTCATTGCAAGTCGTTGTAAGTCGTTGCAAATCATTTCAAGTTGTTGCAACTCGTTGCAAGTCGTTGCAAATGGTTGCAAATCGGTGCAAATCGTTGAAAGTCGTTGCAAATCGTTGAAAGTCGTTGCAAATCGTTGAAAGTCGTTGCAATTCCTTGAAAGTCGTTGCAAATCTTTGCAAGTCGTTGCAATACATTGCTAGTCTTTGCGAATCTTTGCAAGTCTTTGCAAATCTTTGCAAGTCGTTGCAACTACTTGAAAGTCGTTGCAAGCCTTTGCAAATCGTTGCAAATCATTGTAAATCGTTGTAAGTCGTTGAAATCATTGAAAGTCGATGCAGTTCATCGCAAGATTGAACAACCATTGTCGATCTTTTGTTTTTAGGCTGCAGAAATACTTGGATTCAGCCACTGGCTATCAAAGCGACGGCGTTGTACCGCAAGGGGCGCCGTCGATGTACGTGTCGCTGCAATCCCCGTTTTTGAACATCAACAATTTCGATACATCTCAAAATTTCCAATATTTTCAACACAGCCCTTTTAGCAAGTTAGTTCCTACAAGTTTTTTGTTTTTTGTATCCTGATTTTGTACGTTTTTCGATTTATCTCAGTCCCAGCCTTGATGAATCTTTCGATAAAATTAATTTCAATCATCAAGCTTCGCCTCTATCGTCTTCGAGTGATGCGTAAGTGCCAAAGTTTTTTTGGTAATTTAGCTTGATGACGTGACAGGCTAATATTTGCTGTTGTCTTTCCAGCTTCTCTGCATCGAGTCCGTACGAAAACGAAATGTTCATGGACGACAATATGGTTCCATTTCCAAACAATCCAAATAATTCTCAGCCGTTTTTCAATTTCTAGACTTCGATTGTATATTCTTGAAAAAATGCAAAATAAAGTTCTTCTAATGATGCATAAATTAAATAAATCGACTAGCAAGCAAAAAACTTTCTTATCCAGCTTTTTTCAGCTGTTGCCCATGCGCACTTCAAGTTAAACAAATTCGATTTCAAGTTGAAACATTTCTAGTTGTACTTTGCACATCCCATTGCACCTCTCAAATTACACATTGCATCCGTCAAGTTGCTCTTTGCACAAGTAGAGACATTTCAATTCAATTCAATTCAACATTTCAAGTTGCATTTCACACATTCCACGCCCATTTCAAGCTACAGTTGCCCATTTTACTCATTTCAAGTTGCCTACTGCATATATATTTAAGTTGCATATTGCACATAGCGCACTAATTTTGCGCTTTTTCACTTGTTTTCTGGATGCTACTATTAATATTGATAAAAAAAATTTTACTATACAAAACCCTTTCACTTAAAACAATTTTACTATAAAGCTTTTACAAGAACACAGTCGTAGTCGTTATGCCCTTGATCCAGCGGAGGACGCCTGAACTAGCCATTCGTTCCATACAGACGCGAGACCTGTACACTGACCAGCATTGTTCGACAATAATCCGAAACAACACCCGAACGCAAGTATGTGAAATTCGCCGTTGTTCCAAAGGAAACTATTACCCGGCGGGCATTTCTCGTAGTTGCAATGACGTTTCTCCGTAGAATAGCAATTGCTACGATTGCATTTTCGAGTTCGTTTAATATTTCCGCAACCGCCGCATGTCTGCGTACATGGACCGAACGCGCTCCACTCTTCGCACACGCATCCGGGAGGGTTGGTCGGAGTGGTTCTTGGGAAGAGACCCTGCGGTTCCGTGAAAGTGTCCGGGGTCGAAGTGGTCATCGGAGCCACTGGTGCAGGTTTGGTCACTACCGATCCGTCGCCACCTTCCGACCAATACTTAGCAGTGAATCCTTTGTCCGAGTACTCGCCGTACGTTCTCAGCATAACGATCATTTCGGAAGTATTCGATACCAATGGTTGGTTTTGCGGAAGCTTATCGCAGCAAAATCTCGGTCCAACCCGTTGAAAGTCACCGTCACCTTTGACTTCGATGTAACTATCCGCGCATGTCTCGTCGCACGGAAACGAAAACTGATCGACGAATTCCAATCGTACGATTCCATTGACCGGAGCCAGTATGAGCCAGTTGCATTCTTGGTTCAGCGTGTAGTTATCCGGGTAAAACGGCGAATGAAACGTCTGCTTGTACGTCTTAGCCAATAGTACCTCACCGCAGTTCGGGGAACTCGGTTGGACAGTTTCGCACAGTCGACCGCCGAATCCGGTCGGACATTTGCACTGGCTGCAGTTGTTTGGATTCTCGTATCCATTGTGTAAGCAGCCTATCTTCTGCGGGCACTTGTCGCTACAGTACGCCTTGTTGATTTGTTTGAAGTCGATGAACGACGGTCCTTTCCTTTGACCAATGGTATGTTGGTATGAAGGGTCCATGGTAACTATAGCGTATTCGGCTGAGTTATACGTGAAGCCTTTGGTCAGACCATCATAATGCATTACGCTACCAAAGTCGTAAGGGAGATCGTAATAGTTGACGTCCTTGATTGTCATCGGCATGAAATTATTGTATCGAAGGAACTGAATGTTTGGATAGTTCACGCGGACATTCGTCGTTTGATCCGGTCGACTTTGCTCGTGGAAGAAACCCAAAGAGTGTCCGATTTCATGCGATGCTATCCCTACGCGGTTACAACCCGGCGTTCGAATGCTGATCTCTTGAACTCCGCCAGCTTTGCCGACGAATGATGAACAGCCATCGCCATTGACGAATTCGATCTTGTCTTCATTAGGTCCGTCTTTTACCCAGCGAACGCAAGTATTGTCCTGCCATAGCTAAATCAAGACCAAGTCGAGGTTGCAACAATTTACAAGCTGGGTGAATTGTACTTCAAGCGCATTATGTTGGTTTGATTTCTCAAAGCTGTGTTAGTTTCGCATCCAATTGCTGACTTACTCTGCGTTTCCAAGCCTGTGTTAGCTGGATTTCAATTGGCTGATTTACTTTGATTTCGAATGGCTGTTAAATTGATTTCCACTGACTGTTAGTGTGTTAGTATGATTTCCAATGGCTGTGCTATTACAATTTCTAATGGCTGTGTGGTAGTTTGATTTCCACTTGCTGATTTCCTTTGATTTCCATCCAATGACTGTTACATTGATTCGCCGTTATAACCCACTGTCATTTCGTGTTAGATCGACAATTAACCAAACTAGTGTCTAATACAAGCACGATTTTGTTTGCAAATCCGACTTACTTGTATCGCTTTCGTTATGATTGTTTGCGTATCATCGGGAACCGATTGATCGAACTGGTACGAAATCGGAAACGCATCCCACAAATGAAACGACGGGGGCTTGCCGACTTTTCGCTTGTTTCGACCATGGTTGCCGTTGATATTTGGCTGTTGATTTTCGCGATCGATGTCGTCTTCGATCGCCTTCAGCTGATCTTCGGTTAAATCGACATCTCCGTGAAAATAATTCTCCGGATTGTTAACATCCAATTCAGTTTGTTGAACTCGCGCGTCGAGATTTCGAACCTGGAAAGCCGTCGGATTGTCGTTCATCAGCGGCGAAGCAAGCACTTTTTCCTTCTGTTTCTCGTTCAATTTCACTTTCAAATTGGTCAACTCTTGGCGCTGAGCTTTTTTCGGTCGCTTGCCAGCGGATTTCGGCTTGTTGGGCGGATGTGTCGACTGCTGGTACGGATGTGTCATTTGCTGGGTCGGATGTGTCGTTTGCTGGGACATCAGCCGAACGACGTAAGTGGACGCCATCCGCGGACTAGCGGTCGTCGGTCGAATGAATAATTGGTCGGTGATGTTGAGATTTCTGTATGATTTGCATATCGACAGCGTCGCTGTCGAATTAGATCCGTTGTTGCACCATTGATGCAACTTGTCCAGGCATTGGTTTTTGTTCGTTAGATGCTTCATGGAGCACCAATCGGCGACGGCTTGATCTTCGTTTTGATTTTCATCCGATCCAACTGCTATGTCTTGCTGGGGCAAACTCGGCGGTCCGATTCCGATTTGGCAATAAATCCGATTCAACGATATCATCGTCGCCAGCCATAGCCACGCTCGACATACGAAACGATGTTGTGTCATAATTTTTGTAAAACTGTTTTTACGCCCGTTTGATGATGCGCTAGCGCCCGAAACAGTGAAGACGGTACGCGAAACTTGTATTTTTGTCGAATACAAAACCAACAGGAGTTCTAAACTTTTGTTATTGTTGACAAAAAAAATATTAAAACGCGTGGTCGTTTTTACATCAAAGACGAACAGTTCGAAAATTTACAAATTTCTTGTGGGGTTTCGTCACAAGAATGGTCTTTTTTCAGCACTTTTTAAAAACAGGTTTTCGCATGGAATTGCCTCCTCGAGGGCAGGTTTTCGTTGATCTTGTCAATCCGAATGCGAAACGCGAATGATGTATGATTTTAGTTGGAAATCTGTTTAAATTTGTTTTACAAGTCGGACATCTGTTTCGCCAGTGACGTCGGACATTTTTTGGTCACAATATGCCCGTGGCCAGTGAACTTATTTTGTTTCGTACCCTCGTTTTCCGTTCTGAAACACTCGCGGAAGTTGCAAACTAAATTTATAGAATATATACGTCGGATTTAGTATGAGAGAAATGGCCAGTGACTTTATCCGTGATATTTTTGCTCATTGTTGGACGAAGGCGTTGAGGGGAGGATGCGCTAAAAAATTTCCAGTCCAAATATAAAATTCCAGTTGCAAAAGGTAGGAGGCGTTGGAGCGACAAATAAAAACGAAAAAAATGCAAAAACTTAAGTTTTGTTGCGTTTGAAATGAGCAAATTCGATAAACACTTAACAATTTGATGTTAAATTGATGTAAATCCACTAAATACTGCATCGCTCGAATACTGCGTATCAAAAACAAGCAGATGGCGTTAGAAGCGCAGATTAAAACGAAAGCGCACCATAAAGGATTTTATTTGTGTCGAAAACGAGCAAATTGCAATAATGAGCCAAATATCATGTCAAAATGCCGTAAACCGAGTAATTTCTAAAGCGCAGTTAACCTGCGAATCAAAAAGTTAATTTTAAAAATAATTTAAACTGTTTACTGCTTTTATTACGAAGCAAGCAAAAATTCAGAGGACATTGAATTTGAGGCGCTTGCAGTCACAATTAAAAGATAAAAAGTGCCTTTTGTAAAAACTATAGAACGTCGTCACTGGCTATTTTTTTTCAACTGTAGTCACTGACCAACTATACTCGTCGTACAACTATAGTCGTTGGCTTGCGTGTAAACCATCCCAGTTTATTTTATAAAACCAACAGATAAGTAAACCTTACACTTTATATAGTACACCAACAAAGAAAAAAATGAAACTAACGGAAAGCACATGGAAATTTTTACAGTTACACGAGAAGAATACAGCGGTGTCGATAGGAACGAGAAAAGACAAAATTACCGCGCGCATCTTCGAACATTTCAGCAGAAACGCGAATCATCAAAAAAACGAGAAAATATCGCAAAAAAGAAACAACGAAAAAGAACATCAAAGAAAAATGTGAAACGAAAAATGGCTCGCTGAACCACGAGGAAACGCGAGAAATCGGACGTCGAATCTTTACAAAGGGGAGCAAAATTTCTTACAGTAAACAAAAATCGACGAAAAAACACATGAAAGAAACTGATCGGGGGCAAAAAAACGGTACAAAGTTTCATATTTACTGAACAAAAAATGAAACAATCGAAAAAAGAAGAAATTTCTCGCATTTTTTCGTCGCCAAAATTGCACGAAAATTAATCTAAAAAACAAGAAAGTCAAATTAGCTCGGAAATAATGAAAGCAAACAAAACGACAATAGTTGTCCAGTGGCTATAGTTGTCCAGCGACCATAATTGTCCCGTGGCGACAGTTGTCCAGTGGCTAAAGTTGTCTAGCGACTATAGTTGTCCAGCGACTACAGTTGTTCAGCGACTATAGTTGTCTAACGACTATAGTTGCCGAGCGTCTTACTAAAACGGGCTGAGCGGCGTATTTTCACTTTGGCGCTCAAATTTGCGGACGATTAGTGGCCACCATATTGGCGAATCCGGTTTGAGCGCTGGTGCCGGCCGCGCCGGCGGCCGAACCGCCCGTGGCCGCTGCGGTTTTTTGTTTCAACATGGTCCAATCGAACGTGTAATCGTATTGGTGATTCAACGTGCGAAACAAGATTCGAAATAGTTGACGAAGGTACATATAATCGGGCGCTTCGTCGAAACGCAATCCTCGGCAATAGTTTAAATACATAGCGAATTCAGCGGGAAATCCCTTAAAAAAATATCGTTGACGTACGACTATAGTTGCCTAGAGACTATAGTTCCTTAAAATTTGAACAACTATAGCCGACTTACTTTGCACAAAACTTCGACGGGCGTAGACATTTTCTTTTCGCTAATTTTCTCGTATTTCTGCTTTTTAGTAGCAGCCTGATAAAAAAATAAGACACAAAAGTGTTTCGTAAAATGTTACAACTTCTTTAGACAGTGAGATTTTTTGCTCGTTTACTTTCAAACCTTGCCACGGAAGGCTACTACGATTGAAGTACATCAAAACATAGCCGAGCGATTCCATGTCGTCGCGACGACTTTGTTCGATGCCCAAATGAGCGTTGATCGACGCGTATCGAGCGGTGCCAGTTAAATTTTTGTCTTCGCGGTACGGTATATGTTGGCGGGTGCGACTGTCGCGATATTTCTTGGCCAAGCCGAAGTCGATCAAAAACAACTGGAAAACACAAAATTTCAGTTCGCTTGCTGAATTAACAATCAACTATAGTCACTGGACAACTATAGTCATTTGACAACTGTTCAACTTTATTGGAGAACTGTAGTCATTCAACAACTATAGACGTTTCAACTATAATCATTGGACAACTATAATCATCGGATAACTATAGTCATCAAAAAACTATAGTCACTTACTTTGTTACAGTGGCGGCCGATCCCCATTAGAAAGTTATCGGGCTAAAACGAATTAAAAAATTGCACGATTCATTCATTAGCAAGTCAACTTTTTTGTTTATTTTTTTGTACTTTGATATCTCGATGGATAAAATTCTTCACGTGGACATATTCAATTCTGCCTATCATCTAGAAAACATAAAATAATCGTAAATCAAAAATCGACTCGATTTGACTTCAGCCTGGTATCGCAAACCTGATCGGCGAGCATTAAAACGGTCTTCATCGTGAAACGTCGCGAGCAAAAATTGAACAAGTCCTCCAAGCTAGGGCCGAGCAAATCCATGACCAAGACATTGTATTCGCGTTCTTGTCCGTACCATCTTAAGCGAAAAGGCAGTCGAGAAATTTGTTTAAAAAAGGGCCAAACGGGCAATTTTACCGAATATGAGGAATTCCGACGCCGCCTTGAAGAATTTTATACACTTTACTTTCGTACAATAATTGCGGATGGCGAGCTTTAGTCGACTCTAATTTCACGGCTACTTCCTGCGAAGAAAAAACAAAAAAAATCGGTCAGAAAGTCGTAAAAAAACGAAAAACGGCACGAAAACTCATAAGGCAAACAAAAAATCGAACGCCGAAAGCGATAAATCGAGGCAAAAACGCGAAAACTCACTTCTCCGTTGGTTATGTTAATTCCTAGGTATATATCGCCGAAGGAGCCGCTGCCAATTTTTCTAATCAATCGATATTTGCCGCCGACGACGAATTCTTTCGCGCTGCTACTTCCGCTGGCCATCTCCTGCCAATTTGCTGTTCCTGCTGTTCCTGATGTACCGACGCCTGCTGCTGCTCCTGCTGTGGCTCGTTGTTCGACTTTCGCGGACGCCGTCGCTTGCTAGATAGTTAGCAAGGGAAAATTTCAACACAAGAAAGACTTATGTGAAACGTAAATGTGCACGATAGCGGCTCGGAAAAACAAAAATCGCGTCGGCGAAAATCTTTTAATTCGTTAAGACACGGGCGAAAGAAGAAAAAAAACTTTGCCCTTTTTGTTTGTTTCGACGTCGCACGTAAGTCGAATTGATGTACGCTCGTTTGATATAAACGGCCTAAGAATCGAGAATGACGAATTTTGGCTCGTCGATGAGTCATTTAATTGATAGTTGTCGATTGCGCCACGATAGTTGATTTTTCGAGCAAGAGTTTTGCTTTTGAAGCATCGGATGTTGCTCAAATCTGTTTCATGCGTTTTTCGAGCAAGAATTCAGTTTTTTAGCATGCTTGATGCATCGCTGTCAAATAAATAGAATTTCAACAACTGAAAAGATTCAATAATGAAACGTTTTCGGTTTCGCCCTTAAAAGATTATTTGTCAAGCATAAATTTTGCTAGCGCTTGCTCGTTTTCTTGCTGATTTTTTTTAAGTATCGCTGTCAAGCAAATCGTATTTTTAAATATTAGTACAAATTTCGCCATGAAACAAAGTGTTTGATATTTTGAAATCGACTTCTGGATTTTTCGTAAAATTTTAGCTGAAAAAACAACTAACGAAATCGAAAAATGCCAATAATGAAATCGTTCAGCGACGATAAAAGGTTACTTTTTTTCTTTATTTCTTTAATTTTCGAATTTACCGGATCAAGCAAAGTTTCGATTACGACGGGGAAACATTTTCGATTTTCCAATATTTCGATATTATCTTTTTTGGCTGAAATGGCTGATGCTCGCCATTTATCGAAGTGAAACAATTTCGATTGCAGCGATTTCGCCGTTGCAAGAATTTCTTCCAATTCGTCCGCGGATTTGTTAATCGAAGTTAATCGAATTCGCAGCGATTTAGCAAATCGAGCGCTTGAGAAATCGACGATGAACAAATCTAGAGTAAATCAAGAGTCGTTTTTTGTTTTGAAAATCGTGAAACGAACCAATTATGAATACTTACAGCAGATTTTTGAACTAGCTGAATGCAAGCACTGTTGCAAGTTGCAAATCTGTCCACGGCGTATTTTCTGTCGGCTGTGCGTAATTGAGAATATTTGAAAATTAATTTGTGGCTGCGATGATGATCCAATGCGCACAATGGGCAAATCGACATTTTGCACCATTTACACAGCCAGTGGTCTGTGTAGAAGAAAATTAAGCGCTGCATTCCTCGCAAGTAAATCCGTGCCAAAAATTCGTGAAGTATGTCACAGCATTAGTGGCTGTCATTATCGAAATATTTTTCGGCTGCACTTCGGCTGTTAGTTGAAACGTGGGAAATTTATAATAGCAATTGCTGCACGTCATCCACCTGGCTTTATCCAGCGTTAGATTCAACTGCAACTCATTGAAGTCGCAAAATTGCAAGCAAATCAACAAACAATACAAAAAACTTACCTCTCCCGCTTCCGGCAAGCCCACAGTCTCGAAATAGTAATTGATGCAATCTTCACACGAAAGATGATAGCACGATTTCATTATCGGTTTTCGAGCAAAATATGCAACTAGTCGATTTTAATAATTTCTAGTAGAACGATTTGTTTGGAGCTGCAAAAAGCAAAAAAAACCACCGTCTCTGCAGCTCTTCGGTGCAAAAATTCAACGCAAGCTGGAAACGTGCGAAATTTATAATTTAATTACCGGCTGATTTTAAAATCGTAGTAGTTCAAATATAGATCCAAAAAATAACTTTCCACGATTTTAATAACTACTCCACTGTTGATCGATATTCCATTGATTTTGAATTGATTATCGGATTTGTGCGAACATTTCGTGATTTGAATCTGAAGAAAATAAAAACAAAATAATCGACTGGCTAAAACACTTTACCGCTCGCTGCGCGAACTTCACCTATTTGTCTTTGAAGCGTATTCGAAGTTTAGCCGCTGATTTATCCGATTTCGGTAAAACTAAATCGCTGGTTGATTTTCTGAAAATATGCAGCAGCAAATTTTCTAACAAAATTTATGTAGAAATCTTTCATAAACTCGACTACTTTCCGATTGTAAACGTTTCGCAACCGTACATTGGGAAAATCAAGCTGTTTTTCGACATGCAACTTTCCAAAATCGTTGCAAAGTCAGCCAACCGGATTGGCTGTTATCCGAATCGAAGAATTCAGAAGTTGAGCATCCCATCGTTTTTTTGGGACCGAGTCGCCTGCGTGAAAACAACATTTAAGACTGAATTTGGAAATCGAAAATTGGCTAGTGTAACGTGCGGTGTCATATTGAAAAGAATCATGATCTTGCACATCATTTAGCGCCTAAACTCACTTTTAGCACGTTTTTCTGCAAATAAAACAAAACTCGTACTTGTGTTTGCTCAGCTAATTCGAGTATCAAATTGAAATTTATTCAGCGTGCTAGCTAATTTTGTTCAGCATGATTTCTCGTGTTCGAAGAATTTATCTTCACATGCGAGCGAATGTATATCGAATTCATGAAATATAAAAAATACTTGTTTCCAATTTTTTTATTCGCCTTCGGTTTCGTTGTAGGCTGCATAGTCGATTCGTTACAATTTCTTAAAAATGAAAGAATCGAAACGACTTTCGGCGCGATTTTCGATAGAAAATCGTCAAAAGATGTCGAAATACGTTCGAAAGTCGCCCAAATTCGAAACGGTGAGAATGAACAATTTTCGCAAACTGTAGATTACTGTAAGCGTTGTTACTGTAATTTTTTTTAGCGGAACGAGATTTGGCACGATTTTTGTACGACGAATCAAAATTATTGTGCTGGGTGATGCACAACATGGACAGCTCGGACAAACGACAGGCTGTCATGGACACTTGGGGCCGTCGCTGTAACTTGTTATTGTTCGTCGTCGGCAACGATACAGTGCGCGCGAAGCCTCGAGTGACGTCATTGGCTAAAAATGTCCAACTGGTCGAATTGAAAATGAACGACACTTACGATCATTTGTGGCTAAAAACTAAACTGGCCTTTCGTTTTATCGTGAAAAATTACGAACGTTTCGATTGGATTTACAAAGCGGACGACGACAGTTTCGTAGTTGTCGAAAACTTGAAAATGTATTTGAAAAACAAAAATCCCGTCAACAAAGTCTACTACGGTTGTCAATTACGGTTGCAAGTGGCGGACGGGAGGACTGTAGTGTACTGTAGCGGCGGCCCGGGTTACGTGATGAGCAGGTACGTGGCCGGCCTGTTCGTCAAATCGTTGACGTTGCCCGAATGCCCGCAGGGCGACGACGGTAGCGAGGATGTGAACGTTGCCGTCTGCCTAGCCCTGCTCGGTATACGGCCCCTGGACACGAGGGACGATCTCCAGAGATTTCGTTTCGTACCGTTCCCTCCTCAAGAAGCCTTGGACGAGTACCTGCTGACTTCGGTTAATTCTTGGTTCTATAAAGATTATTCCCTGCACAAAATGCGTCCGGTGAGTCGTCGTCTAATTTTAGCCAGTGACGTCATCGCATAATTTTAGCCGGTGACATCATAATATAATTTTAGCCCGTGACGTCTTTACATAAATTTAGCCGGTTGCATTATCATATAATTTTAGACGGTGAGGTCATCATTACTAATTACGCTTGTTTTTGCAGGGATTCAACTGTTGCAGCAGTTCGGCGATCGCCTATCATTACATAACGCCGTCGATGATGAGAACGATGGAATACCTCGTTTACTATTTGCACCCGTTCAGCGCTCGGCGAGAGCAGTTAGATTAACTAATAAAACGAGAAACATGACTTCAAAAAGCGTTATCCGAGAAAAAATATAAAAATAGCCAGTGACTTCGTCGCAGCTGTCTTGGACGAAATGTTAACCAGCAAATGCATCTAAGTAACAATAGGCGGTGACGTCACCGACTAAAAAAGTTTGGAGGTGCGGGGTATCGATCCCCGTGCCTCTCGCATGCTAAGCGAGCGCTCTACCATTTGAGCTACACCCCCGATGACTTAAAGTGTTTATTTGATAATTTCAAAACAAATAACTGGTTTGCCATTTCGTTTTCTCGCCCTATTTTTTCACCAACTTCAATTATAGTGCGCCGCGCGTAAAGAACGAATTTTATTTCGTCAACAACAACAAGTTACCACACAAGCGAAATATTAATATTTTTTTTAAACATTATTTCTCTGGGTCCGTCGAGTGTAACGCTAAACCGGCCGATTGTAAAGCCAGCTTGATTTGAGGGTACACAGTCTCGTCTTCGATAGTGACTGGGATCTGGAAATGGCACGAAACACTCAATGTCCAGTGCATAAATTTGTTTTTCTAACTCATTATCGAGCCATAAAACGAAACTTACCTTGAAATTTTCATTGTTGGCCATTGCTGCGATTGTATTGCGAGCGATTTTACCCGATCGCGTTTTCGGAAGTTTCGGCACTATGATAACTTTTTTCAGCGCCGCAACTGGGCCGACATCTTTTCTCACTAAACTGACAACTTCCGATTTCACTTTATCAGCAGACCCGTGGAAATCTGTGCAGAAATCAAATGGAGTCAAAAGATGAGCTAGCTGAAGAAATTGCTGTTAAGCGACTGGAAAAACAAATTACCGCCCCTCAAAACGCATAATGCCACCGGCACGGCGCCTTTCAACATGTCCTTGACTCCGATGACGGCGCAGTCAACGACGTCGCTGTGTTCCAAGATCGCCTCGAAAAATGACAAAAATCAAGCACCCGGACATCGATTTAAGTGCATAAATCGGTTTTACTTCTTCCAAAGCTCCGCCGGATATCCGATGGCCGGCGACGTTGATGACGTCATCGGCCCTGGACATCACGCAGATGAACCCGTCTTCCGTCCTCATGCCAGCATCCATGGTGTCGTAGTAGCCCTGGAACCAGCAAAATTTGATTCATAAATCCCAGAGAAAAAAACAAACAAAAAAACTTACAGGAAAAGTTTCGAAATATGTGCCTGCGAATCTTTCGTCGCCGTTCCAAAAAGTTGATAGGCTGCCCGGGGGCAATGGCAATCTTAATCGCGAAAATGGCGCGCAATGACAATTTGAAAACAAAATTATTGCCCTGGCCGTCTCACTTGGCGACAATTCGGCCGAGTTCACCGGCGGCGGCAGTTTCTGCAGGGCTGTTCTCTCGGACCACTTTCAAATTCCAACCGGGTACCGGTTTGCCAGAGGCGTCCTTCGGTTGGTGAAATTCGGCCGATGCGCAACCGACGCAATTGGCGGTCATGGGCCAGCCCGATTCTGCGACAGAAACAATTCGGGGAAAACAAATTTCGCACGCTAGCCAACGGCTTACCGGTCTGCCACCAGTGGTCCAACACTGGCACATTGAAACAGTTTTCCGCCCATCGTTTGGTCTCGTGGTCCAAATGTTCGCCGGCGGCGAACAACGACCGAAACTTGGCCAGCTTATATTTGGACCCTTCGATGACGTCATAGTCCGCTTGCCTTATTGCCCTCAGGGCGGTGGGGGCGCAGAATAACGAAGCCACGTCGTGCTCGCCGATGACTCGAAAGTACTGGCCGCTGTCCGGCGTCCCTACTGGCTTGCCCTGAAAACGGCGCTGACCAGCGAGTTAACGAGCAAATTTTGCTAACTTAGCTTACTTCGTACAAAACTGATGTTAAACCGTACAAAAGTGGTCCGTAGCAAATGAACGAGTGCCCGACCACCCAACCCAGGTCGGACGCCGCCCACCATGTTTCTCCCGGGCTCATGCCATACAGTATCTGCAAGGCCCATGGAAGAACAACGGCGTGTCCGCCAGATGGTCGGACAATGCCCTAAACGAGCAAAATCTGGATTTGTGAGAGCGGACTGAAGATCAGCGATCAACTATAGTTCTCCAGTAGTAACTGAACTATAGTTCTTAAGGTCCCGGACTTTCTTCAATGACTGGACAATAGTTTTTCAGCGACGACTGGACTATAGTTCAACGACCGGACTATAGTTATTCATTGATTGGACTATAGCTGATGAGTCACTTGACTATAGTTCTTCAGTGACTGGACTACTGTCCATGGATAACTGAACAATAATTCAACAGTGACCGGACTATAGTTCCTGAGTGATTGGACCATAGTTCTTCAATGAGTGAAGTATATTTCATGAGTGACGGGACAACAGTTCTTCAGTGAGTGGCCTATAGGTCTTCATTGATGGGACTATACAGTAGTTCATGAATGACTGGACTATAGTTCTTCAGTGGCTGGACTATAGTTCTTCATTGATTTGACTATAGTTCATGATTGACTGGACTACAGTTCATACATAACTGGACTACAGTTCATACATAACTGGACTACAGTTCATACATAACTGGACTACAGTTCATCAGTGACCGGACTATAGTTCTTTAACGTTCTTTAATGACTATAGTTCTTCCGTAACTGGACTCTAGTCCTTCAGACTGTACTTGCATACTGTACTTTTGGCAGGCCTGTTGTCCCGGATGTGTAAATGATGTACAAAGGGCTAGTTGCTGGTACACTAGCGCACTGTGTTAATTTGGCATGGTCCATTTCGTCGTTCCAATCGAAATCCCGATCTTTAACCAAACTGGCGATTTTCTGCATAATTTAGCAGCAAATCAGTCCAAAACGCGAAACTAAGAACTTCTTCATTAATTTCTGACAAGATTTTTCCTTTGATAAATGATACATGAAGACGGCTTCTTTACGGACATGCTAATGGCGGCGTCCAACATGGGTTTGTAGTCGACGATGCGATTTGGCTCAGCGCCGGCGGAAGCGCTAACGACGACTTTCGGCTGGCAAAAAACAAAAATCGTGCGCTGGCTAGATGATTTTCGTGCAAAAACAAGCAACTAACTTCGCAGTGATTTATTCGGACGCTCAGCTCCTTGGCGGCAAATCCGCCGAACACCACGCTATGGACAGCGCCGATTCTAGCGCAGGCTAGCATTGCGATTATAGCCTCGGGTATGGGTGGCATGTAAATCAAAACTCGATCGCCCACGGTCACTCCATGTTTCGCAAGTACGTGCGCAAATTTGGATGTCTTCATAAAAGGTGCAACTTTGAGAGCTAATTTCGCTCAGGAATTGTCTCGCCATACTCATTTGCTATACCTTCGTACCAAAGTTAACATTTGACCGTAGGTGAAAATTTTCTTAACGCCCGTGATCGGGGAATCGTATATTAGCGCCGGCCTTTCGTCTAAACCCGATTGAACATGCCGATCCAACGCATTGTAGCACGTGTTCATTTCGCCGCCGACGAACCTGTAAAGTGTATAGTGTAACGTGTGAGTGTAAAGTGAAATGGTTAGTGGACCGCCAGCGCAGGTTCCCTACTAATTCCTGCTAATTCCTGGAAATGAAGCTACCAGCTACATTACCATTTCGTAAACGGACTTCTCGAGTTATCTAAAACTTTGTCGAACTTCTTGAACCACACCAGCCGTTTTGCTTGTTCGGCCCAAAAATCCTCGGGATATTTGACGGAATCCTCGAAAATCTTGTCGTAGCTCGAACTACTGTCGTAAGGCCCGACAGTTGAATAATTAATTGTCTTTTGCAAGTGAAACTTGCTGGAGGAGAATAGTTTTAAATAATTTCGTTGAAACATATTTTTTACAAGTTTTCAAACAAAAATTGCGTTCGCTCTAGCTCTGTTTGTTGCCAGCCGAGCAACAGAGAGAGAAAGATAGTGCTTCGCCGATGTAAACAAGTTTTCAGTTGGCATTCAACTATAAAACGAGAATTGAACTATTGAACGTGTTTTATAGCACTTTCTGTGTCGTTTTTAATGAAAATAGTTGTCTCTTTGGGATTCGAAATGAAATTTTGTTGTTTGTTTTTTTAATTAAATCAGTTATGGAAGTCAATTTATTGCATAAAATTCTCAAAATTGCATAAAATTGCATATATGATGCAAGTTGACCCTCAAAAAATGAGTCGAACAAGCAAAAAATGTAAATTAGCATGTCAACGTGCAATAAATTTAACCCATAAACGATCTACATTCGATTTCATTGTGGGTCGGGACATACATAGAATTTTTTTTTCTTTCGACAAAAAAGTGTCAGACGATGTTAATCTACGCTCGAAAACTACTCACAGACGACAAAAAATCTTGTAGGCTACGCTCGAAATCGAGCAAAACAGCGCAACTATAGTGGCACTGGCCACTTGCTCGATTCTTTCGCACTCAATTACCCTTACAGTACAATATTGAGCGCGAAATTTCGTTCGTACCGTTAAAGGGGTCCGTCGCGCTCCTCATTGTGTTGTACGGAGAAATGGATGGAAAAATGGCATACAACACAACATTTTTGTATTGGCGATGTACCATTTCGGAACTCCCGACGATTTTCCCCCACTGACCCCGTTTCTCGTAAGAGAACGTTTTGTAACGAGCGCCCAGTGAATGGGACGGACTCGGACCTATAGTTCCGAACCGTGGTATTTTTGGCCCTTTAAAGAAATGGTCAATTAGCCCCTCTTGCCCAATGGTGTTCTTACAAAATCGTTGACATTTGGCGCGCGCACATCCGGGCGCCGTGCTGAGCATGGGCGATGGGAGATAATTAGCTTTTTTTCGATTTCTCATATCCGGCGACCGATTTAATACGAGCGAACAGCGAACGTTCGTTAAGACTGCACTTTTAGATTTGCCGAGAGACGGTGGTTGCGCAGTTTCTCTTTCGAAAAATCATGGCGACGAATATTGCAATGGTATTACTAGTTGCAATGATTGGCGTAATCTTTGGTAAGTCGTCGAATAACAAGCAGTTGCAAAGTCGGAGACTAAGTAAAGCTGACGAAGTCGAGCTGTCAATGTATGTTTGACGAAGCTGCTGACTTGCCAAATTGTCGAAATCGCTGACTATGCAAGCAAGCAAGTCGAAGCCGCTGACTTTGTAAGCCAGTTGAAGTCGCTGACTTTGCAATAAATTCGAAATCTCTGACTTTGCAAGTCAGGCGAAGTCGCCGACTTTGCAAGCAAGTTGAAGACGCTGACTTTGCAATCCATTCGAAATCGCTGACTTTGCAAGCCAGTCGAAGTAGCTGACTTTACAAGCCGTAGTTGACTTTGCAAGTCAGGCGAAGTCGCCGACTTTGCAAGCAAGTTGAAGACGCTGACTTTGCAATCCATTCGAAATCG
>JAQGBA010000289.1:0-44269 GCA_034698125.1 Prionchulus punctatus | reverse complement strand
AATATCACTTCGATAACTTTTAAATCATGATGTGCAGGTTCCACAAGCTTTATATGTAGTTTCTGAAAAATTTATACAGTCAAACTTCGTTTTAAGCTGCAGCCAGGGACCGACCAATAGTGGAGCTTATATCGAGGTGAGGCTTATATAGAGACTTCGATTTTTTACCCCTGTTTTTGCTGTCTATACATGGTAGTAGTGGTTTTTTTAATGAATTTTATTAAATCAACGTTTCTTGCACATACAATCAATGTGTATACCTCTATTGTATGCGAACTCATGTACTTATAGTTGAAATTTGAACACTTTTATGGCAAGAAATCCGTTATCTTCGACTGTATAACTGAATTCATTTCAACAACATTGATAGCTTCACTGATAACGTACAGCGCATTTGCAGATTTCATACGCTCCTTTTCTTCAAGCTTCTCTGATGTATCGATGAATCGCCTAATGACTGCCGCAGCTGCCCTCGTTTCCTTTAACGTCGGCGTCTTCTCGACAGCTGCATCAGATTCCATGTCGCTCTCATCAGACAGACCAATTTCGTCATCGATAACCTCGGGTGCATCGGGCGAAGCGACAATTTGCCACAATTTGTTGAGATTGTGAAGGGCGTCATGAAGCGAGTAGTTAAATTCACTTCCGTCTCTGATCGAATTAATTTGGTTAACCAGAAGGGCGCGGCGATAATGAACCTTCAAATTCTGGATGATGTCCTGATCCATTGGCTGTGTGCGCGAAGTCGTATTTGGGGGGAGAAATACGAGCTTGGTGTTTGATAAATTCGCTACGTCCGGATGCGCAAGACAGTTGTCCAGAATCAAAGCAACCTTCTTTTTTTTCTTTTTCAAATTTGAATTCCACTTGATCGGCCATCGTTGGAAAATCTCCGACGTCATCCAAGCGAACTTGTTTGCTTCATATTCGACTGGAAGATTTTTCACGTTCTTGAATCATCTTGGATTTTTCGAACATCCGATCACCAGCAAAGGTCTCTTATCTGTTCCAGTCACATTGCTGGTAACCAGCACACTGACGCGCTTTTTGCTTTTCTTTCCACCTTCGCATTTTTCACCTCGTCGCTTGATGGCTTTTTAATTCTAACATGTGTACCATCGATGGCGCCGACTACAGCAGGCATGTTCGCAATTTTGTAAAATGTTAGTGTAAAATGTTATGTAAGTGTAAAATGGCAGCCACATAATCACATGCGCAAAATAAAATTCATTGATAGCTACAATAAAAGTTGTTGAATCGGCGTTAAAGCTGCATTTTTGTCATTCATGCGCCAAACGATGCCCAATTTCATTAACAATTTGATCAATTAAATTTCTACTAAACCGAAATCGTGCAATGAAATCATCGAGAAAAAAATTAATTCGTGGACGATAAACTTTTCGTCGTCTCTGCCGCCTAATTTCTTCATTGTCTAAATCACTTTCACTGCTGCTACTACTAAATAATTCTAATAAATCCATAGTTCTCAAAGTAGAGAATGTGCAAAACACGTTTTACAAGTCAATTTTCGATATTTATTAGTCGATTTTCGACTTGTAAAAAAACGCTGCAGATTACAAGTCCAGAGCATACAAGTTACAAGTCAGAAATTATGGTGAAACCCATGTGACTCATAGACTCGTAAAATTCACTTGTGACTTGTGACTTGTGACTTGTAGCTTGTAACTTGTGAAATCTCTACAGTTGGTGAAACCCGATTTCACTTGTAGCTTGTAGCTTGTAGCGCTTGTAGCACTTGTAATCTTTTGGTGAAACTGGGCCCTGTATGGTCTGGCCAACTATGCAGTATTTGTTTTGGCCTAAAAACTAAACGATCCATTCAAAATTGAAACTTAAATTCGGCGATGGACGAGAGATCAAGAACAGTATCCGAAAGAAGTCTCTCGGCTTGTAACATAATAGACTTCATCTCTACAGCAGATTTTTGTTAAAGCCCCTGTTTCTGTTACGCGGAAAAAGCATAATTGTAGTCTTTACGTACGCCACTCGCGAACTAACTTGTCAAAATCCTTTTTTGCCCTGCGAATAGTAAAATACTGGAATTTGTTACCACGTAACCTTATTGAAAAGAAAAATATATGTACTTTTCGTGCCGCCGCTAGTCAGTTAAATTGGAAATTTAGAGCTCAGGGACAAGTTTAAGCAAACAATTTTTGTTCTTCTTGTTCCTACTCTGTTATCCTTGATATGTTATTCAGCTCGTTATTGTAATTTTGGTCGGAAAACAGAGTAAAATCATTATTATTATTATTATTATTATTATTATTACTATTATTATTATATTAAGAGAAGTACTATCCCTCCCTGACTCTAGGTAAGAGTCCGAGGAATAGTGTAAAATACCAGCCACCTAGATACAGGCTGTGGGAGTCCATAGGACCAAAATTTTTTTAAGAATCTACGATGCTCTTGGTTATTCTCGAATCCGAGTATTCTACAATTACATAGCTCGTCTCGTGTTCGTGTAGTTTACATAATGGAAGGACTGTGGACGATTTTGGAAGATGGGAAAGGATGAACAATATGGAACGGAAGTTTGGCGAATGGGGAAATCCAAAAATTGGATACCGATTGACCGATGCCGTAAAGTTTTTATTCGAAAATTTCTAGAAACGAAAGAAGGAAAAAGAAAGGTATTGTGATGTTTTGTTATGATTTAGTTCTACTGTTTTGTTTGTGATGTTTTTGTTACATATCATCAGGCTTGGTGTCAGTATAACTAATAATAATAATAAGAAGAAAGATTTGCCTGTAGGGCGGAAAACTCACTCTTGGACTACTTAAACTTTACAAAATGGTCCATCACGTGCTTTCGACACCTTTAGCTCGTTTAGGAACCGTATTATTAAGTGTAAGTGGTTCAAAAGTGAGGTTTTTCCTGTACATGCAAATCCTTCTTATGGTAAACTTTTTGAGTGTGAAATTGTGATTGGACTATAACAGAAAGTTCCTTTTCTTTAAAACATGTGCTCAGAATAAATTTGAATTTGAACTGCTTCAAAGTTGCGATGTTGTCATCAATCTAGGTACTTGTTAACACTGTAGGTACTGATGGAAGTAGAAAAGTAATTCATTCATGTCTGGTGTTTTGATATATTTCCATTGTATTAGAAACTAAACACGACCAGAAAGTTTCTTCTTTATAATGTACACACAATTAAAGTATAAACTAGGAGTTAGTTATAACTAGGGAAAAATTGCTCCAAGGGAGCAAAAAGAGGAGAGAATTTGAAAGTTGAAATCCGAAAGGGGAGATACTCGAAAAAGTTGTAGAATGAGCAAAGTTGAAATCCGAAATGGATGATACTAGAAAAATAGTCAGTGAAACAAAATTCTGTACACAAAAAACAAATTCCCCTCCTTGTTAGTAGCATTCAGAAATGAGTAGAAATTAACTTATCGTTGCATATTCGAGATTTTTACCTTAATACTGATGACAGACAAAAAGTTGAGACTTTCTCTGTATCATCGAATATGATTTCGATATTTCCGTTGCGTATCATGTCATTTGACACCCAA
Source organism: Prionchulus punctatus (assembly GCA_034698125.1). Taxonomy (NCBI): domain Eukaryota; kingdom Metazoa; phylum Nematoda; class Enoplea; order Mononchida; family Mononchidae; genus Prionchulus; species Prionchulus punctatus. Next base: position 40,729 of record JAQGBA010000289.1, on the reverse strand, counting down.
AACGCAATTGAAAGTTTCGATAGCCGTTCAAAACAAAGCTGCATTGAAGTGTTTCATCAAATCGCTCGACAACGTTATGATGGTCAGACAGTCGACTGGACCAACATCGATGACTCGACAATGCAAACTTTTCTACAACATTAAATACTTGGCGAATGAAAACGTTTATCGCTAATAAAAGCAATGAGATGTTGTCATCGTTCGGTAAAGATTTTTGAGGTTTTCCGACATTTTTTTCCTTCACTCAAATCATGCAGTTAAAATAGTAGCCGACTGGAGGGCCATGATTGTTATCGAATGAACAACAAATAAAAAATTGCTAGTGAGACGAACAGGCAAACAAATTTTTGCAAGAGGGTATCACGGGGCGATATTTGTTTTTTGTGTACAGAATTTTATTTCACTTTTTTTCATCTGATCATCCATTTCGGATTTCAACTTTGCTCATTCAACAATTATTTCTAGTATCTTCCCTTTCGAATTTCATCTTTCAAGTTTCCACCTTTTTTTCCTCATTCGGAGCAATTTTCCACTAGTGTCACCTCTTTTCTTAATAAGCGCTATAAATATTTGAAAATATATTTCACGCGATATTGAAGAATGCATTTCGCAAAGTCACCAAGTCAAGTTCTTGCTTTAAATAAAATAGATATAAAGCATAATTTGATGTAAATCGAATGTTCGCGCTAAAAATTTTCTTAATGCAGGTACCTTTTTTCCACTTCATGCATAAATGAATTAATCAATTACGAATTACGAACAAAAACAATCTTAAACTTTCTTTAGTCACGCATATTGTTTTGAAAATGTTCGATTTTTAGAATTTTAAACGCGTTATGAGCATCGAAAACCGGTTCGTTCAGTCATTTCAGTGAAAATTTTGATTTATTTTTGCGAAAGATAATGTTTCTAAATCAGATAATTTTCAGGCCGCGTGGGCGGAATTTGGATTTTTAATTTAAAAAAATCTTAGGCCTCGTTTTCGTTGAAAAAATTCTCATTTTCCGCGCCCATATTTGCTTTTGCGTTGCTGAAATTTACCCGCAAGTTATCTCGGGGAGTTTTTATTTTTTGACGATTTCAAACGTCTTCCGTCATAATTGAAATTTTTAATGCGTATATAAATATTTTTGCGCGAAATTTGTTATTGCCGCTTCGAGGCGAGTTTTACGGTCGGAGAATTTGCTCAATCGGGGAACCGCGGGGGTTATTTTTAAGTGCCAAATGAAGCTTTACGGTGTCGAAAGATGTTTCGTAAAATTCTTGCCAAATCATTGACAAATGTTGTTATAACTAGTCTGACTAACTATAGACCTCTTCCAACTATAGTCTTCTTCCAACTATTGTCTTCTGCTAAGTACCGTGCTCTTCCAACCATACTTCTCTTATAACTATCGTTCTTTTCATACTCAGTCCTCTTCCTCCCACCTCTACCAACTATAATCCTCTTCGTACTATATAGTTCTCTTCCAACTATTATCCTGTTCCAACTATAGCTCTCTACTAACTACAACTCTCTACAGCTCTCTACTCTTCCAACTGTAGTCCTCTTTCAACAATGTTCTGTTGTAATTATAGTTCTTTTCCAACGATAGTCCTCTTCGTTCCACCTCTTCCAACTGTAGTCCTCTTCCAACGATAGTTCCAACTATAGTGTTCGAAAAACGTGGGCGCTATCTCGTGTTTTTCAAATTTTTGCAAATTTCAATCGACGGCCGATGACGCTCGTTAATCTTTAAAACTAAAAATTCGCCTTGTTTATTAATTGTTTTGTTCGAATTTTGCTTTCTTCTTCGTTCTCGCTGGCCGTTCTTTTGTTTTGTCATGATCGTGCGAAATGAAACACTTTGACAGGTCGCCCAAATAAATTTTTGGAAGAAGATAATAACAAAAAAATATGCGAACGTTGTGCAATAAGTTTTCGCCGGCGACGGCGGCGAGTTTAGAAAACTTTCCCGTTTCGACGACGACGACGACGACGCGCGCGCGCCGTCGTCTTTTCGTCTCGTTCGCTCGTTTTGCTCGTTTCGTAATTTTTTCCTACCGAATTTTTGTTTCTCTTCTTCTGTTTCGCGTTCGGTGTAACTAACTAAACTAAACGTTTAGATTTTAGATTTTGTTTTTGTCAGAATCCGCACGGCGTTTTCAAAAATAATGTTACGCCATTTTTCCGAGGCGCCGTCGTATCGTTTCATAATATGAACCCGTTTCGGCGCGTTACCCGTTCGATTTTTTGTTTTTAATTGTATAAAACGTTGCCTTTTTTCCTTTCTAAATGTACAAACTTTTGATTTTTTTGTTTTAAAATCTATGAAACTTTTTCAGATGACGAAACAAAACAGAAAAAAATCAAATTTTCCGAGGATTTTATTATTAAAATAGATTTATATATTTTATTATTATTATTATTATTATTATTGTTTCTTGAAACATTAACATTATGGGTGAAGCAATCGGCGGCGGCGTTGAAATAGAATGTTGGCGCGAGGTCGTGCCGGTTTTGTTCCACGAAGCAAGGTGAACGAGTCGGATTTCTTGTTTCATTTGTGCTGAAACAGATTTCATGTCCAAAAAGCAAAGTTCCTGCAGGGAACTGTTCCTGCTATTCTCCAACTAAAGTAGTTGAGTGGGCTATAGTTGGAGAATTATAGGCGGTTTGGAACTATAGTTCTCATTGGATGGCTTGGAACTATAGTTGTAATTATTGTTTCTGTTTTAGACGCCTTACCGTCCATGTACAATTCCGAACGCTCAAGTTTTCCATGACTAGACGGGTATGAAATTTTGACTTTTTTGCTCGTTTTCTTTTTTTTCTTTCATTTTTGTGTTTTTCAAGGAGTTTCATATAAAATTAAGCAGCGAAGAAGATCATTGTTTCTTATATAAAACTGCAATTACTCAGGAAGGATATCAAAGGTATGTTTCACCTTTTTGCTCGTTTCGCTCGGTGGCACGGCATGAATTTTGTTTGTTTTTTTTCGTTTACAGATTTGTACATTATCACAATTTAGACGTACCTTTCGAACAGTTTTCCGATTATATGCATCATTTGGTGCACGCCGTTAAAAACGGTCAAGATCCGGGAGAAAGGTAAATAGCCAGTGCCCACCGATAAACGTTTTGCAAAACAAAAACTAGGACGATTTTCGTGTAAAACCATATTTTACACGAAAACTCATGAGCCACGACACGTTTTCGGTTTCTACATCTCGTAGCATTCGAACTATAGTTCACTGGACAATTGTAGTCGCCGTGGAACTATAGTTTCGATTTTGTCCAGATTTTTTATCAACATTTTGGCTCCGGCGTCGTCGGCGCTTCCGCAAAATATCGAATTCATCGTTACGCAACGTCAAATGGGTTGCGTCGTTCAATCGCGGCGTTTAAATTTGACGTTTACGTTGGCGTCCGACGCCGAATTGAAAGAACATTTGATAAATTGTTTCGACAGATTGAAAGTTTGCCTTTTTTTCTGCGTGTTTTTTTAATCGACGTTGACGGATTGTCGACTCGGAGAACAAAAAACTGTACGGCGATTATTATTTTTAGAGGGAGAAAGACGTAGCGCAACGGCGCAACGCCGAAATCGAAGTGGATTTATCTAGCGAACGATCGAAAGTTAAAGAAGTACGAATTATTGAGCGATTTGCTTATTAGCGAGGCGTTTATTTTGCTTTTCTCGCGTCTAGTTGGAAGAACGCAATCGGTATTTGCAACGAGAATTGGAATTTTCGCAAACGTTACTAAAATCGGCCGAAAACATACAAGTAACGGACGAGAAATTTGTTTTCGCGACGACATTCCGGGCAAAATTTGGCGAAACACATTATTTAGAAACACTACGAATCGTTGTTGAAACAGCAACGATGCAAAGACGAAACGCAAACGTCGATCGGCGGAGGCATTCAAAATCTATCGTGCGTCGTCGGAGCCGGCGTCGATTCGAAGTCGTCTTTGCTCGACGCCGTCGTCGGCCAGCATAATCAGCAGGAGCAGCAGCAATTGCCGCTGCCGTCGATGTCGCTGTCGTCGCACATCGTCAACGGCGCGTCGCCGTTGGATTCGGTGATGAGTTTCCTGACGGGCAACGCGTCTGAGCTTCGCGAGCAAAATTCGTCGCTGGTAGTGCCGTCCGTCGTCGTCCAACAGCAGCAGCAACAACAGCCGACGACGATGGCCATCAACGTTTCGTCGTCGTTGCTGTCGTCGGATACGAAAAAGTTGAAAGGTGCCGCCAAGCGAAAGGCGAGTTTTCATAATTTGACCAATCCGAATCCGGCGAACGCCGTTAATTCGTCCCTCGAACAACAGCAACAGCAACAAACGGGCGGCATTTTGGCCAACCACCATCAACATCAATCGTCGGCGTCGTCGTCATCCCAGCAACAGCAACAACATCACAACAACAACAACAACAACAATAATCAATCGTCGGGCACGTCGGCGTTGCACGAACATTTGGCTCGGCTGCACGAGGCGCATCATCAACAGCAACAGCAACAACAAACGACGTCGATGGTCGTCGCCGCGTCGTCGTCGACGTCGTTGATCAATCCGATAACGGCGATGAGCCTGTTGGAGGATCGGCACGATCACGATATTTATTCGATGGGCCAGTCGGGCTCGGCCGACGGATCGTTCTTGGGCAGCGGCATGATGCGCGACTATATGAACGAAGTACGTAAAGCCATCAGCTATAGACGCCTTTCAACTGTAGACTACAAGCAACTATAAACACCCATCAACTATAGACGCCAATCAACTGTAGTCCGTTAACAACTATAATTCTTCGTTTCAGACTATGGGTCATCACGGATTGGTCGTCGGCGGCTCGATGTCGCCGCCGTTGGGCAACGGCAACGATCTAATGGATCGCCTATCGGAATTGAACGACAACGAATGGTCGAATATGAAAATGGAATACGGCGGCGATTTTTCTGTGGATCTCGCCGACGTGTCGTCGGTGGACAACGGGTACGGCTCGATGCATATGAACGATCCGAACGGCGTCAACGCCAACGCGACGGCGTCGGGCAGCGATGATAGTTCGCCGAATGGCGTCGACGGACGAAATTTGAATTTCGACGGCGTACTAAGTTATTTTAAGTGCCTTATCTGCGACGGTTCGTTCACCATCGGCTCGTCGCATATGGTCCAACACGTATCAGGTGAGCGACTGGACGAGACGATTTTCGACGAATTATGCGTTGTTTGTTATCGAGAAACGGGTCGATTTCGAAAACGACTCGTTTTTCGATTAGAAACGACGAAAATGTGCTTTCTTTCGCTTGTTTCGAAAAATGGCACGTTTTTCGAACGTAGGCGACGAAATATTTGTTTTTTCAGATTCTCAACGGTGCAACATTTGCGCGGAGATACCGCCGTTCGACTCGAAGGACGAATTAGTGAAACATATGATCGGCCACAGTACGCGCGTGTACGCTTGCCAATATTGCGGAAAAGAAAATCCGCGCGTTCATTACTTGAAAATACACGTTCGTTCGCATACGGGAGGTATACAGACAAAAAACGCGCCGTCATCGACGTTATCGGGGCATTTTTTGGAAACGTAAAAAATATTTTTCATTTCTAGAAAAACCTTATACGTGTCACCAATGCGGGCGAGGCTTCGCCGACGCGTCGACGTGGCGTCGGCACGAACGGGTCCATACGGGTAAGAGTTGATCGACAACTATGGCTGTTAAGGCAATATAGTTGATTGACTATTCGTTCGCAAAACAAATTTCTTGTAGGTGAAAAGCCTTATCAGTGTAATATTTGCGGGCGAAAGATCGCGCGACGGGACAACGTTAAAATTCACATGCGGTCGCACATGCGAACGCGGGCTCAGTTAAGCTGTCGGACGTAAGCGCCTAACGAGCGCCGGTCGTTCGCGAATCGCGTCGTTTTTTGAAACGCATTTTTTTATTGTTCCATTTTCCTTTTTCAGATGCGGTAAACCGTTCAGTCAGGCGAATCATTTGGCGTTGCACGAACGAATATGCGTCGGACCGTCGAGCATCATCGAATCGAAACCGTTGACGAGTTTGTCGCCGTTCCACGGTTCGACGGCATAATCGATGATCGATCGATAAAATCAATCAATCAATAAAAAAATCAGGATATTCCGTTCCTCCTGCCGAGCAGAATTTTTGTATTAACGTCGGCCGACGGCAAAACAATCGAGCCGTCCTTCCAACGTCGACGCGACAGCCGCGGCGTACTTCAAAAGACCCTTGTCGCCGACGGTCGACGGCTCGATAGTTCGCCGGCTAGCGCGCTTTTTTCATTTTGTAAATTTATTTTTCTCTCCTTAGGTCTACGTTTACTTTTGCAGGGTGCTGTCGTCCGTCTGATGTTTGAAATTTGTTTTTTTAATTTTATTTTTGTGATGATGTTTTCGTTTTCTCTCGCCCATATCGCGCGAGCGCCCGTTTGTGATATTTTCCGCGTCGAAAAGTGCCCGTTTCTTGAAAATTGTCGGTCGGTAGCTGTTTCGTAAAAATTTTTTACATACTTAAAAAGTATTTTTGTTTTGTCTTTTTTTGTACTGCTAGTCGGTAGATTTTTTGTTTTTAACCTTGGAAAGTTTTGTTTTTTCATTTATTCAGTCTACGTTGTCGTCGAATTATGGCAAAAATGAAATTTCTATTTTGAATTTTTTTCGAGAATTTTTTAATTTTTTTTTTGTAAATAATTTAACGTTTTCGTTTTTGTACCGTTTACGATAGAAATTACGCAAAGAATTTAAAAAAAATTAAACTTATAATTTGCTTTTTTCGCACTCGCCGTCGACGTTTTCTTCGACGACGCCTCGACGAAGAAAATCGTCGATTTCGACGTCGGAAAAACTAATTTCGCGTAGGATCGCCGACGAATCGCCGCCGATTTTCGCATCGACGCCGACGTCCGATCGACCCGGCGTTCGACTGAGCCGAGGCGCCGACCGCGGCTCCGGACCGACAGCGCCGTCGACGAACGAACTCTTGGACGAATTGTGAGGATCGGCGGCGGCTTCGCGCAAATCCAAAACGGGCGATACGCAGGCGTCAATGTCGCCGAAAATCGTCATCCATTCGTCGCGCGTTTTCGTTTTGAACGTGGTCGTTAACGTGTTTTTAATTTTCTCCGGATCTTGCGTTAAGTCGGCGAAATCGACGTTTATATGCAATGCTAAAACAAAAATCGTGTCGTCTACAAGGGTCGATCGGGCGCAAAACAGTTACACGTACTTTCGAACAAGGCGACGGCGAATTGAGGTTCCAACGCGCCGACGGCGACGAACTTGCCGTCCGATGTTTCGTACGTGTCGTAGACGGGCGAGCCGGAATCGAGTAAATTACAACCTCTTTTCTTCGCTGGCCAAACGTGATCTATGTCCTGGGATTTATATACCCAACTGCCGACGTACGCCGCGCCTTCGACCTTAGTTAGACAGTGACCATAGTTGTTAATTTAACTATAAGCCAGTAGCCAGACTATATTTGCTTGTTAGGCAGTAAATCGTACCATATTTGCGTCAATTATTTGCCCTAGCCCGGACTTCGTTCGTTCCAATAGAGCGGCGACGATGCCGAATGCGCACACCATACCACCGCCGGCGAAATCCGCCACTAGGTTCAACGGAGCGTAAGGCTTTTCGTCTTTGCGTCCCAATTGCGATAGTAATCCTAAAATGCAACATTTCCACGATATAAAACAAAAAACGCGTCGTCTAAAGCAACTTACCGCTCACCGACAAGTAATTTATGTCGTGGCCCGCTCGCTTGCTGTACGGGCCCGTTTGACCGTAGCCGGTTAATCGGGCGTAGATTAATTTCGGATTTTCGGCCATTAAAACATTCGGCCCTAATCCCAGTTTTTCCATAACGCCTTAAAAACGAAATAAACCAAGAAAACTCGTTTGAATAACAAAAACGTGCGTGGAAAAACGAGAAAACGTGCAAAAAATCGAACCTGGCCGATACGGTTCGATTAAAACGTCGGACGATTTGCATAATCGCTTTATAATATTGACACCTTCTTGGGATTTTAAATTCAACGCGATCGAACGTTTGCCTCGCATCAAACGATCGACGTCCGGCGCTCCGCCGCCGGCCTTAAATAAATTTTTGCTCGGAAAGTTAAATTAGACAGCAGATTCTTTGCTTTTCCGCATGTTTCGTGCGCTTTTTCGCTATTATCATTTAAAAACTTTAAAAATTTTTTGTGATTTTCAAAACGCAACCAACTTCGGTGCGAGCATTTCGCATACTGATTTCTACGTAAAGTGTTCACGTGACTGTCAACATGACGTAAAGCCCGTTGAACTTACTCGATCGACGCGAATCACGTTTGCGCCGAAATCCGATAAAATCATGCCGCAGAATGGTGCCGGCGCCAAACCGGCCAGTTCTATAACTCGTACGCCATTCAGAGCCATGATTGATGCATGAAAAACAAATAAAATGTCAATTTTAAAACAAAACTACAAATCTAGGTCACAGTAAGACGAAAGTTTCGTAAATGAGACGAGAAAACGAGACGAGATGACTGTAAATGTTGCAAAGCAAACAAAAAATGTTTATCACTAGTGTAGAAAACAGCTAACACAAGCAAACATCATCTGATAATAGTCAATGGTCTGACATTAATGGTAGGCCATAGTTGTAGAGTAACTATAGTTGTCCAATGCCTATAATTGACACGTGGCTATAGCGTAGCTGTACAGTGGCTATACTTATCCAGTGGCTACAGTTATCCAGTGAATATATTGGTCCAGTGGCTAGAGTTGTTCAGTGGCTATAGTTGTCAGCGGCTATAGTTGTCGAGCAGCTATAGTTGTCCAGTGACTGTAGAATATAGTTTTACAATGATCAGACAATTAGCTAGTGACTCGCCTTGCAAAAACGCGTCATAAATTGAAAGTTTCATTACATGTCGAGAAAGTTTGCATTTCAAGCAAGAAATGTGTCGTCTATTGCTTCGTACCGTGGGCGGTATCGCCTTATGTCTTGTCCCGTACATAAAAAAATAATCGAGTCAGCTGTTTTGGCTCGTTTCCAGGCTAGGCGAGGAGCGAGCTGCGTAAAACTCCGTTTTTACCAGTTCCGGGTTGTCGATCGTTTGGGGGCGCAAAAAGCAAAAAGTGGCGTGTGTCGGGCGTTTTCCGAGCATATTTCTTGTTTTCCGACGTCGTTGTCGATTATAATTCGCATTTTATCATTTTTCGGAAGTTAAAGTCGCTTTTCTGGACGTTTATCTGCATTTTTCACCGGCATACTTGATTATTCGGACAGTAAATTTGTTTTTTCGACCGCTTTTCGAGGCATATTTTTAAAATGTCCGATCAAAGCAAAGAGAAGCCGATGATAAAAATCGGACATTATGTTCTCGGCGAAACGTTGGGCGTCGGAACTTTTGGAAAAGTGAAAAGTAAGCTGAAAAATAACTTAAATCAGGGCCTTTTTATTTTTTGCGAGTTTCAACTTTTTGCGCGGCACAGCACCGGCTGCTGCACTTTTTTGCATTTTTTGCACACTTCCTTGAATTTCGAACGTCCTTTTTCAGTCGGCACTCATCAATACACGGGGTACAAAGTGGCCGTTAAAATTTTGAATCGACAAAAAATCAAAAGCTTGGACGTCGTCGGTAAAATTCGTCGAGAAATTCAAAATCTAAGATTGTTTCGTCATCCGCACATTATTCGTTTGTACGTTTTTTTTTTATTTTTCACTTTTTGCGTTCGTTTAACGTTTTTGCTCGGTTCGGCGAATAGACCGTCGGTTTTTTCGCTTTAGATATCAAGTTATTAGTACGCCGTCGGATATTTTCCTCATTATGGAATACGTCGCCGGCGGCGAATTGTTCGATTATATCGTGAAGCACGGAAGGGTGAGGAAAAATTTTTGTTTTTCGAGATCGTTATCGGTTTCAAAAAAAGAATTGTTGACTACTTTTAGCTCAAAGAACACGAAGCCAGACGATTTTTTCAGCAGATTATCAGCGGCGTCGACTACTGCCACAGGCACATGGTGGTCCATCGTGATTTGAAACCAGGTTAGTGATCAACTATGGTCATTGACCAACTATAACCGTTGGGCAACTATAGTCAGTTAAACAATTATAATCATTGAAGAACTGTAGTCACTGGGCAACTATATCGTCAGCTGTAGTCATAGGACAACTATAGTCATCGTCAACTATAGTCATTGAAGAACCATAGTTATTGGACAACTATTAGCCGTTCTTTGTTTTCTAGAAAACCTTCTCTTGGACGATCGACTGAACGTTAAAATCGCCGATTTCGGTTTGTTTTTGATTTCGGCTGCTTGGAACAATTCAGCCAACACTTTGTTATTCTCTAGGCTTATCTAACATAATGACCGACGGCGAGTTTCTTCGAACGAGTTGCGGCAGCCCGAATTACGCAGCGCCGGAAGTGATATCGGGAAAGTAAATTTACAAAGACTAGTTCCCCGAATTGATATGCAAATTTTGACCGTTGACCCACTTTTTTGCAGACTGTACGCTGGTCCCGAGGTCGACGTGTGGTCTTGCGGCGTTATTTTATATGCTCTCTTATGCGGCACGTTGCCGTTCGACGACGAACACGTACCGACTTTATTCAGGAAAATAAAATGTACGACATTCTATTGTTTGTTTCAACTTTTTACTCGTTTCGACTTTAGACAGTGTGATTTTTTAGCCGGAATTTTCCCGATTCCCGACTATTTGGAAAAGTCCGTGGTCAACTTGCTGTTGCACATGTTGCAAGTGGATCCAATGAAACGAGCGACGATAAAAGACGTCACGTAAGCGAGAAGACGTTACGAATTGGAAATTGGACCGAATGGGACGTTTTCGTTTTCGACCTTTTTAGGGATCACGATTGGTTCAAAAAAGACCTGCCGTCGTATTTATTTCCGCCGATCAGCGAACAAGAAGCGTCTATAGTCGACATGGAAGCAGTCAAGGAGCTATGCGAAGTAAGTCGTTTTTGACCGACTAGTTCTTGAGCACCTATAGTTCATGAGCGATTATAGTTCATGAGCTACTGTTGTTGATGAACGGCTACAGTTAAAGAGCGACTACAGTTAATGAACGACTGTAGTTCATGACCGACTATAGTTGTTGAACGTCTATAGTTGAACGATTGTAGCTGATGAACGACTATGTTGATGAACGACTATAATTGTTGGAAAAAAACGACTATAATTGGTGAACGATTGTAGCTGATGAACGACTATCCTTAATCGGTAACTATAGTTATAATTTCTTTAGAAATTCGGTTGCAAAGAAGAGGACGTTACGACGGCGTTGCTCAGCGGCGATCCTCACCACAATTTGACAATTGCCTACAATTTGGTCGTGGACAATAAACGAATCGCCGACGAAAGTAAAATGCGAAACGAGTTTCTGGACGATTTTCGTTCGATGACTACCGATTTTTCAGCTGCCAAGTTAACTTTGGAGGAATTTTACGCGCCTCATTCGGCGTTGGCCAAGCAGGACAGCGGACAACTAACTTTCAGACATCCGGAACGAATGGATCGTAAATATTAACCGATACGTGCATTGACGAGTGCTGATTTTTGTTTTTTGAATTGCTTATAGCGACGAAAAACATTTCGGCGACGTTGGACAGCGTTCCGTTGCCGACGCAGACGACGCCGCAGATCGTCGTTCAAAATAGCAACTCGTCGACGACGACGAACGTTCAACAACCGGTGCGTCAATCGCCGCACGTCAAACGAGCCAAATGGCATCTAGGCGAGTCAAGTTTTTTGATTTTAGAAGAGGCTTTGCGGTGCATAGCACGTTTCACGTTTTTGCACAGTTCAATGTTGAAAACGACTGAAAATATCTTTTTTCTTTAAGGTATTCGGTCTCAAAGTCGACCCGAGGACATCATGTACGAAGTTTATCGAGCGATGAAAGCGTTGGATTTCGAATGGCACGCCGTCAACGCGTACCACGTTATCGTACGAAAACGAAACGAGCCTCAATCGGTACCTTGGTAGTTACTTTTTACTTCATTTTTTGCTTGTTAACCGTCGTTTTTTCGTTTCAAGCCGAAAATGAGTTTACAGTTATACCAGGTCGATCAGCGAAGTTATCTTTTGGATTTCAAAAGTTTAGCAGACGATTTATTGGAAGGTAAATGACCTGACTATAGTTGCTATGCAATTGAACTACAGTTCGCCCGAACTATAGCTGATATGCAATCATAGTCAAATGGCGAGTCGCGAAATTTGTTTCAATTTTAGCTAGCAGCGGCGATGGTTCGCGACATCCGTCGGTGTCCGCCGGATATCGACCGATGGTGTCACGGACCGGACGAGCTCAATCGTTGCCCATGCCCATGGAAATCGACGGAACGCCGCCGCCGTCGCCGACCGCGTCGTTGAAACAATCGCAGACGATGCAATTTTTCGAAATGTGCGCATCGTTGATCGGAACGTTGGCTCGATGAAAATATTTCTCGACACTAGCTCACTCCCGTTCGTTTTTTTTGTTTTCTTTGCTCGTTGTAAAGACTTAGAACGTTTTTTATTTATATTTTATAATTTAATTTTTACATGTTTAGTTTGCTTGTCATTATTTCCTTTCGCCGGGTGAATGTTTAAAAATTTGTACTTTGGTTTTATTTTAGAAAAAAGTACATGAACATTCGTTATTGACTGGGTGAAATTAAAATTGCTCAAAGAAAACAAGTTTTAAAAAAGGATAAGATAGGTGCAAATAAAGCAAATTTTCTGATCGGACTTTCTCTGAACACAGTCAGACTTTTATCAACCCGCTTGAAGCAACGCAGCGACCCAAATCAAGATCTTTGTTTGAAAGTTACGACATAAATTGTCAACAATAGCACAAATAAGAGTCGCAATTTTTCGCTTTACCTCTCTTCATTACCGGGTCTGTTGACGATATCGATGTTGGAGCACTGAAATATAACTCGCCTGTCAACCATCTGCAGCTAGGATAGCATTAAAATAATATGCTTACCTTAATAAGGCACCATCTTATTCCCCTAAAGTCAGTCATAGAATTCAGAGCTCAAGAGAACAAGCATGGATCAAGTTGAAATCGTGGGTGGTAGCCTGGTGCAGTGGAATAATTCGAAAATGCAAATCAGCGCAACTGTTGCAAATTTGCTTGACACTGTATGTAGCACCGTTAATGTAGCAGGATTCATGCCGCAGAAAAATACGAACTGGCTGAAAGCGTTTTTCGAATCAAAACAGGTTAAAATTAAGAACTTTTCTCATCAAGATAAAATATTATAAAGACTCAAGTAAGAAGGCGAACTTTCAAAACTTTGATGTACTTCGGGAGTGATTTTTAATAGTTCCGACGCAAATTACTCTACAAAGTTGCAAAGCAAAGTACTGTAAATAAAGTTTATTGCTTAAAATAGTTGCTTGCTTTATGTGGTGTTGTCTGTTGCACGACAAGCTGTCACTGTCCGCACAATAACGACTCACCGTCTGTGTGCCACTAAAACAAAGAATACTGACCACTTCTTACAAGACTAGATTCATTGTGGTAAAAATATGTAGATCTACAAGGTGTATTCACTGTTCATTACTTTTGTCACTACTCATAAAACTTACCTGAATATCAAATTGTGCACCAATATGCAACCAGTTACCAAATGTCCAAAAATCTGATAAGATCCATGTTGAAAAGTATAAGGTAGAATCGGAGATCATTATCGAAAGAGCAGTCCATGGTCCAAGTTGTTACATGAACAGCAATGTTGCACACATGTATCGCGCTGTGGGAAGGAGCACAAATTTGTAAAACCACCAGGCAGTATAAGCAAACTTACAATACAAGTACAAATAAAAACAGAATCGAATTATAAATAATCTCGAATCTTATTACCAAAAAGAAATCGACATTGAGCTTTCTATACATGGATAAATGCTGAATATCCAAGAGCAAAAAGATGAAATCTGTCTTACTGTATTTTGTTATGAATATCCCTTTTGGAGCATTTTGCACCGCAAAGTAGAAAAGACAATCTTTTTCTACTTTTCTAAAAAGGATGTTAGGATGAGGCATAGGTAAAAATGTTCAGGGCAGAATTCTATTTCAGAATGATGATTTACAAAGCAAAACCAGTAGAACGTGCAGAATATGACTTTGGATGTTAAATTCATAAATTTATTTGAAACGATTCTTAAATGTGACAGATTTATAGTATTCTGCTTCTTGAAGTAAAATTTACAATCTGTTGTCATTCACTATAAGGATATTGCTTGATTTGAAAAGTTAAGAAAACACAACTTTAAGATTAAAAACTTCCTACTTGATTTTGAGACAATTTGAAAAGTTCTAAACTTTAAGCCATTTGAATCCGAAACACGCTTTCAGTCGTTTCGTATTTTTCAGAGCACTGAAATCCTGCTGCATTAAAACGATGTCAAGCAAACTTACTATAGTCGTTGCACTGATTTGCATTTTCGAATTATTCGAGTGCACCAACCAACCACCTTTGAACAAGCCATTTCAATACAAGGGTCGAACTGATTACTTATCTTACAACCTTCATATGACCAGCAAGAAATAAGAAAATCGCTACTCGGATAAATGCATGGCAAATTGCTATAAAAAATTTTTCAGTGACATTGTGAAAATCAGATATTGCCTGTGGGACATAAGCGTATTGTTTTATTTCTAGTCATCAGAAATTGCCAACGTTTTTTCAGTGCGCAAACAACAAAAGCAAAGATTGATGAGATTAACAAAAATAGTGAAACTTTATTCTTGTAATTATTTGACTTTTTACGAATAAAGGTTGTCATATTAAAATATTTTTAAACTAAAACCTTGTATTGAAGAAGACGAAGCTACTTTTTATCTAGAATGAGAAGAAATATTAACAGTTTTGTGAATTTGCACTTTCCTTCTATTAATGATAAACTTTAGTTACAGCGAGTTCTAAATTTATAATGTAAATAGCTATGCAAGATCACTCGCTATTGCTTCAGAAATTTTAAAAAATCCCCCACAGTACTTCAAAAGTTTCAAAAAACTTTTAAAACTTTCTGCCTTCCTACTTTGTTTTCCAGATTGAAAAGTTCTAAACAATTTAAGCGACTTTGATTCGCAAAACACTTTCGTTTCTTTGCTGCACCCTGAAGTCAAGCTTCATTAGTGCGATGTCAAGCAAACTTGCTGTAGTCGTTGCACTGGTAGGCATTTTCGAATTAATCTAGTGCACTAACCAACAACCTTCGCACCAACCATTTCAATATGTGGCTCGATCAGGTTGATGATGAAAGATCAGGAGTCGGTTTCCTAAAGCAAACTTAATGTTTAGTCTATTAACCAAGTCAGCATACTATGTTTTTCGAGTTAGCGTGCTAGGGTTAGTATGCTCGAAAATGGTGTTTCATAAACGGAGTTAGCAGTATGCTAACTCTAGCATGCTAACTCAACACACTTAGCATGCTAACCTTTGGAGAAAATAACCATTGCGCAATAACCATCAATTTTTGATCTTGAACGTTATTTGAAGCATAGAAACGAAGCGCTGCCAAAACTTGCATAACAGGAGGTATTGCCTTATTACGTTTTCGTGTCTCGTAATAAGTCATTTTGTAGCAAATCCGTTCATTCATATATTGAATTCCGATCATAACGATATCTTTTATAAAGTTCATATCATTAAAAAAATCTAATGGAATTCGTCTATCGCGAAAAATTTGTGGCAGACGACTAGGATTTTCGTTTTCTTCGTCGTCTTCAAGAATATTGCCCAAAAGTCGCCCAAGAATTGCCAAAAAAATGCCACTGTTCAATGAAATTCATGTGCTAACTTCAGCGTTAGGAACCTCTAGAGGAGAAGACCAAAACGTAATAGGGCAATACCTCCTGTTATGCAAGTTTTGGCAGCGCTTCGTTTCTATGCTTCGAATAACGTTCAAGATCAAAAATTGATGGTTATTGCGCAATGGTTACTTTTCTCCAAAGGTTAGCATGCTAAATGTGTTGAGTTAGCATGCTAGAGTTAGCATACTGCTAACGCCGTTTATGAAACACCATTTTTGAGTATACTAACTCTAGCACCTCTAGCGGTTCCTAAATTTTTGGACGATTTTTGCGAACTTTTAGTGCACTAACGTTTGAATTTATTTTATGAAACAATCATTACTAACTTTTGGTTACTAACTCTAATACTAACTTAAACTTAGCATGCTAACCTCACTTAGTTTGCTTTATGAAACCGGCTCCAGCTAATCTTGATATGTACCATAGAGAAAAGCGAGACTTTCATGCAAGATAACGTGTTTTACGAAATATAAACTTTACGCCAAGGGATAAGAGAGCGCATGATTGGGGTAAAGGTATATTATATTTTAATTCTATCCAAAATAGAAATTGCCGATAGGGAAGTTATTTTTCAGTGCTTGCGCCAATTAATCTTCGCTGGTTTAATGTACGGTTACTGAACAAAATGTGGGAACTTTAAATGGAAGAAAATTGTGAAAATTTTATCACTGAAATCGTTGGTATTTTTTATGAATGAAATCTCAATCTCAATCTCACACTTTGGATTATCTTTCTTCATTAATGCATGAGCATTTGCGACAATAATGCACACTTGCTAAAAAAATTTTAAAAAAAACCTATCACAAATGCTGGAAGCAAGTGAAATTCTACATCACAAGGAATCATTAAAACTGCTCCAACGAGCCAAATATAATAAACGTTATAATAAAGAATAACACTAGAAAATAACTGGATTCATTTGAATGAATCACTTTAGGAATTTTTAATATTGAATACCAACTTTTGGCATTGTTGAGTGAGATCTAGAGTGTGCATCAAAACTATAGCCGCACCACGTTTTTTTACTATTCCGCGAAATTTTAACCTTTTTTAAAAATTTTTTTAATGCCATCTGAAAGAGCATCGAAAAAGACCCCTATCCACAAAAAATCACGAAAAAATATAATTATCTGTAAAAACTATCGAAAAAAGATTTAAAAAAGGAATCTGTATGCGCGTCAAAACTATAGCCGCGCCCTGCATTTCCAGCCTAAATTAAGTCAGAAAAAATTTTTTTCCTCCAAAATCGGTCGCTTTCTTAAAATGCTGAAAAATACAAAGCTTTCTGATCGCATAAGAGGACAAATTGGAGCGTTACATGGCGAAGGCGTCTCTTTTCGCGAAATTCCGCGTCGCCTGGGAAGATCAGATAAAGTTGTGCGGAATTTTTGTGTGGATCCGGAAAGTTACGATTCCGTTCACGGTGGAGGACGTCCGAAAAGCCTTTCCACCGGCGATCAACGACGAATAATCAAAGAAGCGCCCAATTCGTCCAAGAGTTGTACGGAAATTCGCAAAGATTTAAACTTCAACGTCTCCAATTCGACAATTCTGAGGGCGATGCATGCCTCTCCCTTCATTATCCGCACTCGGATGAAACCAGCACCAAATCTTAAGCCCATCCATGTCACATGTCGCCTGGAATTCGCTCGTACAAACATGAATAGGGACTGGAATTTGGTAATTACTTTAATCTTTACTAGCTAAAAAATTAGCTAATAATGTGTAAGCTAAAATTAATGGCTTCTGTTTTCAGGTCATATTCAGCAACAAGAAAAAATAGAATTTGGATGGTCCTGATGGATTTAGCCACTACTGGCGAGATTTGCGAAAGGAGGAGTGCTTCTTCTCCACATGTAATTTCAGAGGCGGATCCCTTATGGTTTGGTGAGCATTTTCCTCGTTTGGCACTCTTGAGCTGGCTTTCCCATCCATGCGTATGAACTCGGAGGAGTATCAGGAAGTCTTAATGGACAAATTGCTTCCATTTTTGCGGCGATTCCGATGGCTGAATTTCACCTATCAACAGGACAACGCTTCGATTCACGCAAGTCGAAGCACTTCAGAATGGTTTATGCGGAAGGGAGTAACAGTTTTGGACTGGCTGGCACGTAGTTCGGATTGCAACCCCATGGAGAATCTATGGGGTATTCTTGTCCGCCGCATTTACGCCAAAAATCGCCAATTCAACACGAAAGAAGAGCTTAAAGCCAAAATTTTGCGATGTTGGTCAAATATTGAGCCCGAACTGCTCCAAAATCTCATAGAGAGTATGATTAATAGAATTTTCGAATTAATTCGTAAAAATGGTAATGTTATTAATTACTGAAATGAATAAAATATCTTTTTCTGACCAACTTAACTCACTTAAATGTAAATGCGGCTATAGTTTTGATGCGCTTTTAAAGATAAAATTTTGAACATTTTACTATATCTCATGCTAATGATCAAAAATTTTTTAACTTTTTTACCAACAATGGTTATTTTTAAGGCTCTTTAAGATGGCATCAAAAGATTTTTAAAAACAATTTTTAACCCCCCAAAATCAAGAAAACATTGGGTGCGGCTATAGTTTTGATGTGCACATGCTGATGTTTGCTAGCCGAATGGCATTTTCGAAGTGCTGTCTGAATTCATAACGGCGTCTGCCGGTCAATCGACGATATCGGTTTGTTATTGTGGATAGTACTCGACGCCATTGGCCACTCAAAATCCAAAGCCAGTGTATACCCAGCATGGGCACTCAAAATTATTTTTTATTTGATTGAGTGTGAGTTTGAGTGAGCAACTGCTCAATAATTTGACTGAGTTTGCGTTTGAGTGATCAAAAATTTTTCTTTTGATTGAGTTTGAGTGAGAATTTGATTGAGGGAACACATACAATATATTTTAGTGTGTACACATTATAGCAACAATACAAGCTTAGATAGACATATAACATAAGCATTTATATGAACAGCAACAAAAGACATTGTATTCATTTCAAAGCGCTATAGTTTGTTTTTATAATCACCAGCGATTCCAAATTTTCAGGCGACAATTGACTGCGCATTCCAATACATAAAAAAACCGGCATGCGAAAACATATACTCAACCGATGAAGATGAACATGGGGGGGGGGTCACCAAATAATCGAAAGCAAAATCACTGAGCAGTGGATAGGAAGTTTGATGTTGCCAATATTCGACTGGATCGACATCTTCTTTAAACTTTTTATAAAAATGCAATTAATAACTTTGTAATTATTCAGTAAAACAGAGATGTGAAAAACTTGAAAGAAAAATAAATTCTCCTAAAATCAAATAATTCAGGTTAAGCACTTTGCAGACAACATAGGTAGATTTGTCATAAGCATAAGTCCTTGTGAGCGCCAAATTTCAACTATTTGATTTACCCATACTCAAACCGAAAACCGAATATTTTAATTGAGTTTGAGTTTGAGTGAGCAATTTCTAAATAACTTGATTGAGTTTGATTGATTAACTCAAATTCAAAACAGCGATTTTTAATTTGATTGAGTTTGTATTTTGTTTGAGTGCCCATGCTGGGGCCGATTTCATAAACGATTGGGAGTTGGGATTGTGGATTGGTCGATTGGGTGTATACACAACGAAATCGTGAACGATTTATATTACATTGAAACAAAATGCGTTACCGTAAATAAAAACAATTGTGAAACTTTTATTTATAAAATTGTTCGTATTGTGAATAAAATTGAGCTCGTTAATTGAGCAGGAAACTTTGTCAACTTAACTTGCATGGGCCAGCGCAAGTATATTGTTACTAGGTAATTTTAATGCGTCTGTATATATGTTTTTATGTCCCGATTGACAAATCAAAAACTTCACAAATGGCACCACTGATCATCAATCAAAGCTATTTTGCAGATTAAAACGTCACTTTCTGAATTTAGAATTGTTTTTAGGACAAAATTTCACTTTTCGTAGAATTGTTGACTTGAGTAGAACATTTACCGAATTCATTGAATACTAGAATCCAATTTTAGTCTGATAAAATTTACTGGTAGTTTCATTGTTTAACTTTAGCGTTTTTTATATATGGTCAAAGCATGATTAGCGGTACTTATGCCTCTACCCCATAATGCACTAATTTTTAAATTTTATTTACTGTATGTAAACTTTTAGGGAAATTTTGTAAAATTCTTCAAATTTCTAGTCTTTTCGCCGTCCGAAACAGGAAAAAATTAGAAACGCACCAAGAAAATGGAAGAAGATCTTGTAAAACGCGATTTCGACCCCAATACTTGTAAAAGAAACAGATTTTCTGCGTTATATTTTGTTTCAGCGACCAAAAATTGATTCTAGCTTGCCGAATTTTAACGGTTTTCATTTATAGTTATCAAAACTCATTTGAAACAAGGCGGCGACGACGTTCGAAAGTTACGAGAATTACGTTCGTCCATTCAAGCGCTTGCCGACGAATCGGCGCAGGTCGTAAAGAAAAACGTTTTTCAAAATTACACGCAATTTATCGAAACGGCAAAAGAAATTTCGCGTAATCCATTTTTGCTCGTTTCGTACGATTTCTGCACTGAAAACGTCTCGATTTCGTTCAGATTTGGAATCGGAAATGTATCAATTGACGCATTTGTTAACCGAACAAAAATCGCTTATCGAATCTATGATGGAACTATCGTTGACCGGCGTGAAAGGTTTGAAACAAGTTTTCTGTCCAGCGGCATTCGGGGTAATATTATAATACATATAGATAAAACGACGGACGCGAATTCGCACACGGTCGGCAAACATTCCTCGGTCAATGTCGTTCAGCAGTTGTTGGAAAAAGTCGAAAATTGTTCGGTAAAAGAAACTATAGTTGAAAAACTTAGTCAATAATTATTCAACTATAGTCCCCCATTATTGTTCAACTGTAGTCCATAGTTTTTCAACTTTAGTTCCTTAATTTAGCACATGTCCGAAAATCCTAATCGAGAAATTTTGCTCGAAAGCGATTTGACCGAGCTAAATTTCGATACGCTGATGCCCGTTCGTCAAGTCCACGCGTTCCTGCTGACCGACGGACTAATGCTGACCTCTTGGTTGCCGCACAGGTACGGGCGTCAAATCACACTGACCAAAGCGTGAAATTTTT
This sequence comes from Prionchulus punctatus, assembly GCA_034698125.1. Classification (NCBI taxonomy): domain Eukaryota; kingdom Metazoa; phylum Nematoda; class Enoplea; order Mononchida; family Mononchidae; genus Prionchulus; species Prionchulus punctatus. The sequence goes on along the minus strand of JAQGBA010000289.1, from coordinate 19,795 downwards.
TTTTGCTCTAGTTTGGGCGCCGGCGCGAGATTTAAATTCGAATCGTTTTTCCAGTTGGAAAATTTGGCGTTGATCAACGTGAAAGAAGAGGGGGCGACGAATAATATTTTCAAATTATTAGTTTTTCCCGAGCATAAACTCTTCCAGTGCGAAAACGCCCGAATGAAAGTACGTTTTTGACAGTTGCGACCATTTTGAGACCGTTTTCGTAACTCGAACGACAAATGGCTTGTAGAAAAAATGGATGGACAGCGTCGAAAACGCCAAAAAGCGAATGCTTCGCGAAGGCTCGTTGATGCGTCAGGCGACGATCCGAATGAAAAAAGAAAAAGAATCCAGTCCGGCCGCTCAACCGACGTCATTTTTAGAAGGTAAACGCTCGCCAAAAACAAATTTCGCAACTGGACGTCGACAATTTCAGGTAAATCCACGATATCCGAAGAAAATCTCGCCTCCGAAATGGATTACTTGAAAGAGCTGCCCGACGAATTGGACGCGTGCATAGCCCAAAGGGATTTCGACAATGCCTGCGAACTATTGTTCGATGGTACGAGAGAAACTGTAGTTGAATTTCAACTATAGTCGCCGGACAACTGTAGTTTTATTTTTTGACACCTTTTAGGCTTGGAAAATCTTCAAGAATGTCCCGACGCCGCTTTCGTTCGGGAACTTCGCGAGAAACTAGATCAAAAACAACAACAATTGGTCGACGTTCTTTGCAAAGAATTGAAAATTAGTTCGGACAAAAACTTACAGGGCGGACCGAAGGCGGCGCGCAAAGCGATGACGCTGTTGATCAAACTAGGAAAATCGTCGCAAGTAAACTTTTCCGGATGAATTTTTTGTTTTTTCAATCATATTTCGGTCAATTTCTCGATTTGAAGGCGTGCGATTTGTATTTGAAAAATCGAACGGCGTACATCAAGCACGGCGTTCGCGAATTGAAAATCGTCGACAATCCGTTGAACTACACGCAACAATTGACGAAAATCGTTTGCGGAAATTTGATCGACGTCGGTCGTGAGTTTCTACGATTTTTCTCCCAAAATCCGTCCTGTTTTTCCGGTAAGCGCGCTCAAAGTCGTTTCATGAAGAAAAAACGCAAACAATTCGTTTGATTTTTGTACAGTCCTTTCGCTTTGGGCCAGCGGCGAATTGAAAAACTATATAAATTTAATCGTTCGGCACGTTTTCGATTCGGCGCCCAGTTTGTCGGTTCTCGGACAATGTTTGCGTCTCGTTTACGTCGCATCGGAAGAAGTAAGCCAGTGATTGTAGTTCTTTAGAAACTAGAGTTGGCCAGTGACTATAGTTTCCCATTCTAACACATTTTTGTTTGTTTTTTTCTCCAGTTGGCCGACGTTGGTTTGGATTTGTCGTTCGAATTGGAAAAATTATTGAAACCACATTTGGATCGAGCCATCGACGAAAATAAACGAAATTTAATCGAAGCCATCAAATTACGAATATCTGTATTTGATAGTTTCGAAAATTTGCCCGGAAGAGCCTTCGACTAGTTGATTTCCTTGTTTGTTTTTTCGCAGGAAGACAAATGGCGTCCTTATAATCTTCAAAGCGAAAACAATTTGCGTAAATTCATCGACGAAATGAAAGAAATGGTCGGAATAAATTTGGAAAAATTCATTTGTAAATTCACTTTTCGACCGAACGAGTACCTTCGATGATTACTTCGGACATCTTTTTTGCATTTTCAGGCGCTTCGTCGTCGTCGTCGACGTCGTCCAAAGGTAGAAGAGAAGAAGTTGACAGGGTGAATTTTTTGGATTCGTGAAAAACAACATTTTTCAGACGAATGTTTCCTTTGGCTGACGAGTCAAACGTGCCATTTCACTCGAAGCGTCGTCCCGTTTTCGCGCGATTTAGCATTGTTGCGAGTCGGCGAACAGATTCGTCGATGCGACGACGCAATTACGGCCGTATGGCAGACTGAATTGGAACACATGGCGACTGCCACCGAACGTCAAAGTTCAACTAAAGTAAGCGTTACAAACAATTTCTAGACATATCGTTGGACTATAGTTGACACGTGTGCATAGTTGTTAAATGTCTATAGTTGTTCAACGGCTACAGTTATCCACTTGACTATAGTTGTTCAATGTCCATAGTTCTTCACCAGCTATAGTTGCCAAGTTGGTCAATGGCTAGAGTTGTTGAACGACAATAGTTGCTCATCGCTTTAGGTGTCCAGTGGATTATAGTTGTTCAATTACTATAGTTATCCGGTGGGCTACAGTTGTCCAGTGACAATAGTTGTTCAGTGACTAGGTATGTCCAATGACTACGCTAGAAAAGTGGACAGTGGTTTTTCAATACTACAGTTGTTCAGTGACTAGTTATCCAGTGAACTATAGTTCTCTTATGAGTATAGTTGCCCTGTGGACGATAGTTGTTCAATTACTATAGTGTCCTATGACAATCTCTGTTCAGTGAGAGTTGATGTACAGAGAACTATAGTTGTTCAGTGCTATAGTTGTTCAGCCTCTATAATTGTTCAACGACGTTTTTTTGTTTTTTGAGGACGTTGTCGAGCGAAATGCGAAATTTCTCCTTCAGCAACTGTTGCCCATGTGCGAATCGTCGTATTGTAAAAATGCCGGATTGAAAAATTGCACGATGCTGAAGGATTTAGTACCGAAATTCGCTTCGCTGGCGGCTTTTCGAGCGAAATTGACGGACATTGAAAAATTCGAAACTATCGGCGATGTTTGACACGAATTTTTGTTACGCATGTTTATTTATTTATTTATTTATGATTATGTTTTTGCCGGTTTTAACAATAAAACCTAAAGATTTTCCAAGCTCGTTTTACTTTTGAGTCGTTCTAAACGTTAGAAATGTTCATTTTTGGTTGAATTTCATTTCGAATCTGTTGAATTTTGATTTCACGACAATTTTCAGCAAAAAATGTTCAATTGCAAAAATGGACGTCATAGAACGATTTCCAGCGGAGGAAGTCGTTCGACAAGCAGCGAAACGTGCAAAAAACCAATTCCTAATTTATTCAGCGTTGTCGAAATGTGGGACGATGTGGATGCGTCGTCGGAATCCGCAAAAATAAATGAATGTTGCGAAAATGGTCCGAAGAACGACAGAAAGGAGTAAAAAACTGATTCATGAACGTGAAACTATTTCCTGACACGTTTTGACAATGTGCAGGTTCAATTTTTCGCCGCCCAGCGTCTCGAAAGGTCAAAAACAGGAAACTATCGATGTTGCCAAGTAAGACAACAAGTTTTTCGACCACAAAGTTTCTCGACCAGTCAATTATTTTGTTTTTCCCATTAAGAAACTCGTCGGAACTACCATTCGTGAAATTTTTCAAGGTCGCCGACGGGGGCCGATTCGTACCGGTGGACGACGAAAAACCGGCGAGAATCGCGCCAAAAACAAGCCGCGATTCGTCCGAAACGAGTCAATTTCGATTTCGCGACGACGACGAACGACGAAATATCGATAAATTCAGCGACTTTCGTCGACCGACGTCGTCGACGACGAAAAAATGGCCGAAAACGATGAGACGTGAAACCTATTCGGACGACGACGGGGCGGAAAAAACGAGAAAATCGAATCATTACTCGTCGTCGAAATCGACGAATGTCGATCGAAAACGAATCGTCGTCGATCGGGCGGGAAACGCGGATGACGTCCTTTGCGATCCGAAACCGTCGTTCGCGCCCCTTCGCCGCCGCAGCGATGATCAACGTTCGGCCCCCGTTAAGACGCGGTCGTCGACCGAACGGGACGAATTCAGGATACTAAAACCGTCGGACGTGTTCGCCGACGGGCGACGAACGAGCGACGAGAAAATTTTCACGGAAATCCGTCCGTTTCACCGTCCAGCGTCCATGAAATCGAATTTCGCGCCGATTTCGACGAAATTCGACGACAAGTCGTCGTTGGCCAGTGACGAATCCGTCCACGAAAGTAAACTCATCGTCGATTCGCCGCCGATACCCTTCGACCATTACTCGAGATTTTTCGATGTCGAGTCGTCGACGACGACGACGACGAGAAGCGGTTCGGCGAGCGTCGAATCCGCCGAAGAATTTGTTCGCAATTTCGCGTCGCCGATCGATTTCGCGCCCGTTCATGTCGAAAAACGCTGCGATTCCGTGCCACCTGACCTTCGAATCGAGTCGAAAGCGGATTCATCATCGACGACAAACAAAAAACTTCCCGCCGTTTTCAATATTTATCAACAATACGAACAATACGGTTTGACGGACGAGTTCGATTTTCCGTCGACCGTGGGCGGGTCGTTTTCGAATGTAAATTTCGATAATTTTTGGTAATGAAAATGTTTCGTACGGTCGAATTTTCGTTTCAGTATTCGTCCAGCGACGTCGCTATAGCTGAAGAAATGCAAAATTTATCGATGCAGAAAATCAATAATGATATGCTCAGTAATTCGGTAAGTGTAACTATAATTGATCGATGACTGTAGTTAGCCAATGACTATAGTCGTTAAGTTCAGGGACTATAGTTGCGCATTAATTATAGTTGTCCAGTGACTATAGTTGTTCACATCCTATGGTCAACCAGGAACTACAGTTGTACAGTAATTATAGTTGCCAGTGACTATAGTTGTTGGTTGAATATAGTTCTGGAACTATTGTCCAGTGTCTTAACTATATTCAGCTTTTTTTTAAGAAATTTCAACCGCCGCCGTCCAGAGACTTTTTTGGTCATTCTTTATTCTCGTATGGTCCATGAATTTTGCCGAAACGGTCGAAAACGCGAATCACAAAATTTTATTGTACTTTTATTGAATTTTCTTTTTTTTCTATTGAAATTATTTTTCAATGTCATTCGATTGTATATTTTCTTCAATCGTCCGTCGTTGCTGCAAAGTTTGTTGCAAAAAAAGTTGATTTCGAGCTGAATTTCCATTGAAACTGCGTCAATTTTTGAAACGTAAAAAATGATACGAAAATAAAAAAGTATAATTTTTCATTTTAATTTTTAAACGTAAACGTGACAAAACAAAATTGAAATTAAGAAAAATGAACACTTTTTTTACAGAACGACGAACGAGCCGAAAAAAATACCTTTTTACGAAATTATTTTCTTCCTCTTATTAAACGCGCAAGCGAGGAACAAAAAACGACCAGTTTTACATTTTATATTAACTACGATTCGAATAAACGTCCTCACTGCCCGTCGGAAAATGACCGGAAAATTGATAAATGACCGCCGCGAAGTGCCAAAACCAAATGCAAAACTGATCCGCCAGTAACCTGCAAAAGAAAAACAAAACAAATTCACTGGTTAATTCAAAAGTAGTTCAATGAATGTAGCCAGTTCAAAATAGTTCAATCAAGTTTAGCCAGTGACTATAGTTGTTCAATTAATGACTATTGTTTTAACTGTAGTCGTTAAATCAGCGACTATAGTTGTCCAATTCGCTACAACTATAGTTGTTTCAAAGACGATAGTTGTACAATTCACTACAACTAAAGTTGTTCTTATGTCTATAACTCTTCACAAGACAAGACTATAGTAGTTTAATCAATGCTTTTAGCTAACAACCCAGTGACTATATTTTTGTTACGTTTTCGTACAATTGCTCGTTACTTTATAATCGGCGGCCGTTTTCTCGTCGTTCATCTGTTTTCCGGCGAATATCAGTCGTTGTTGCGGCGGCGGAATGCCTTCCTTTTCTTCGACTTTCTCTTTTATTCTTTCCACTTTGTCGTTCGGTTCGATGTCCAACTCGATTTCTTTACCGGTCAATGTTTTTACTTTAATCAACATCTTTTTAAAAATGAAACTGAAATGAAACGAAATTTATTTCTTTAAAAATAAAACAAAAACGAAATATTGGCGCGCTTTTGCTACTTTTAAATACGCTAATTAGCGACGAAATGAAAAAATCCCCGAATTAAAAATTTAAAAACAAATTTCCTGTGCTGTTATAAATTAAATCGTCTAATTTGCGAATTTTAAAACTGAATCAAAATTTCGAAATCGTCATTTCGATAATATTTAACCAAATCGCTGCAAGACTTTTGCACGTACCTACGCATCTTAAATATTTAGCGCTAATTTTAAATATTTTCTAACACTTAAATTCACATTCGTGTTTGGAAGTTAATTCAATTTGTATCGAAATACATTTATTGTCACAATGTATTCGTTGCAATTCGTCATTAGTCTGTTCGTAATTACGGCTGGGGTATTACAGTCCTAAAGTTAAAATTTACAATCCATATTCAGATATTGATTTGCCAGGAAGTCGTTAGATTTAGGTAGTCAGCAGACCGTCTACCCTCTTGCATGGTTAAAGATTAATATCGGAATACGCATCCATACAAATTCAAAAAGGAAAAAATTGAATGCAAATTTTTGAAATCAAGCAACATTTCATTGTTCAATTGTGGAAAAGCATCTTTTTTTCTTTTTTTAGTTCAATAATTTTCATTTCTCATTGATGCTTGTTAAAAGCTTGACGTGCATTCGATAGTACAACACTTGGAATGTGAGGACTGTGAAGGACACTTATGTCCGTTATTATTTGAAAGAAAGAAAAGTATTTGAAAATTTCGTTCATTATTTTGAAATATAACCATTATCTGAAGATTATTACATTTACTATTATTGGAAGATCTGTCACAGCACTCCTATGTCGAGGAGCCTGAGACTAACCGCCGCATGTGGCTGTGCAACTGTGTACTGTGGCTGGTGACATGCGATCGAGTGTGAGGCGAACATACGATACGATTTTATTCAACGAATCGACGAAACGATACCAACTAATGAACGAGCCGACGGGCAGAGTGTATCCCACCATACACTGCCACTCCCGCCGATGTCAGTGATTTTTAGATTGTATTTATAAGCAGAAAATGCGCCAAGAGTGGGAGAATGTTTATATAAATGAGAAATTGGGAAAGAAATTGGAAGATTAGAGAAAGGGTATGAAAATATGTATTGAAAAAGTATTGGATTTAGAAATATGAAAATGATGATTAAGTTATGTTTTGGAAAAGTAAAATTGTTTATAGAAAAATGGATTTGAAATGAAAAGTGTTTATAAATAATAAGAGAAATTGACTCTTGTCACAGATCATTTGACAAACTCGCCCCTGATGATGTTGCCTTTTTATTATTATCTATTGGTTTGTTTGTTTGCCAATAGGTATACTATCGCTTTATTGCACAACATTTACATATGCTGTTTGTGAGACAAATATTGTTTATGTCGCCCATCACATGTTACGATGTTCGTTACTGCTGTTAATTTTTTTCACAATAGCTAAAATTTCATACAGTAGTAAACTGGAACTCATACGATAGTTGCAAGGTAATCAATCTTTGTTTTCAAAATTTACAATCCTTATTCAGATTGATTTTTAAACATACACAGCCGGTCGGCTATCTAACCGATTGCTCGAAAATCAATACCTGAATAAGGATTGCAAATCTCAACTGCCTGGCTTACTTAGTTTTTTTCCAGCAACAGTTTAATGGACTTTAGGATACAAAATTTGACGGACTACTGATTTCGAAACTAAATGACTCCTAAGTTTGCTGAGCTGGATCAATGTTTATGAAAAAAGAGTTCATCGACCAGATCTATTTTGGAGAAACGCCATTGCGAAATGCAAAGTGAATGTGAACTTGTTTTGAATGCTAAGCAACATATTGATTTTCATACTCCCTTAAAAGAATGCGTCTCCCGTTCATGGCGGGTTCTTGTTAAATACTGGAGCGTTTTAGCCAAATGTAATTTTTTGTGAGATTTGGATAGAAATTGAAACATTTTATCTTAATCACTCGACAAAAGATTGCTAGCATTTGTAAGTCTGCTTTTAGAATAATTTTTACCACTCCAATTTGATTTTTTTTGTGGGATCTCTCTTGCAAACAGACCCCTAAATCTAACACCAATTTCAACAAAATTTGTCTAACACCAATTTTAAAAAATCTAACATGAATTTCAACAAAATTTGTTTTGATTCAAGTAAAACACCCTTCAATAATTTAATCCGTGCAGATTTTTGAGATTCGTTTCCTTAAGGAATATTTTTGGATTTTAAAATTATCAATTTTATGCAAAAAACGAAAACTGTGCAAAAGCAATTTTTTTGTGCTGTTTTGCCGATAAATTCATTTTTGGGGATTTTTGGTCACTTATAGTACAGGATGTTTCATGAAAGTGTGACACATTTCTTTTTTCAATAACTTTTGTTTCACTTGACGAAATGTTATGAAACTTTAGATCTAGGTTGAAAAATGTATAGAATTTTATTGGGCCAAGTTTCAGCTCATGTTTAATGCGTTAGCAGCGCGTCAACAGGATGTGTGATGATTTGTTTGGAAATGTTCCCTGACTGCAATGATATTTCCTCATTTCTAACTGAAGGTTGTCTTTTCTTTCGAGTAGGCTGAACATTTCCAGTTTCCATTAAAAAAGTATGCCATTTAATGATTGAATTTCTAACTGGAGGCTCTCATTGAAACTCATCCCTGAATTTTCGTTGCACCAACGTTACATTTTTGGTCCATTCGAACCAAGCAGCGACTTTAGCCTTTTCCGTAATTGAGAAAGCCATAAGTTATTGATAATGAAGCTGCCGTTAAGAAATGTTTGTGGAAGAAATAATGGTAAAACTTCAGAACGTCGAGAAAACAAATAACTTTCAAATTCACTGTCACAGTTACAAAAATGCAAATTTTTATGGTTTTGAGAAAGAGTATGCATGGTAGTCAATAGTAGCTCGAACTAAATGAAACTTTGACAAATAAATTCGCTACAATTTTCAACCTATATGTAAATTTTCGTAGCATTTCATCCAGCGAAATCGAAGATATTGAAAAAAAAATGTGTCACACACAAATGAAACAAAAAACTCTTTTGGAGTACTGACACTGGTTACAGAGAGTGATTGACAATGATGGTGGGCACATCGAAGTTATCAATGCTTGATGAACAAAAGTTGAAAGTGATTAAAAGTTAATACCCATAAAGCATGTGCATCAAACAAGTAAAAATTTTCTTAGTGCTCTAAAAAAGGGAAAACTAACAATAATAACAGCAAGCGTCATAATTTTTGTCACTAAAAATAGGACTTTTTACACTATGTGAAAAGGTACATGGAATAAGAAATAAGCATCTTAGGGGGATGAAACTTGGCCCAATAAAATTCTATACATTTTTCACCCTAGATCTAAAGTTTTATAACATTTCGTCAAGTGAAACAAAAGTTATTGAAAAAAGAAATGTGTCACACTTTCGTGAAACACCCTGACAGGGTACAAGTACAGTGTACTTTTTCAGGTATTTTTCCTCCTAACTTTGCCACCACCCAGAGCCGCGCGCAAGAAAGGTCCCGCAGATTTGCATGTTACAGGGTCTTCTTAAAAGAAAGGAGCCGAGTCTGCATAGCGAGTTTCATTGCGAGTCATCGCTTTCACTAAGCACTATTTTCTGTCATAAATGGTCTACGTCAGTATTGAATGCACTGGCTGTAGGATGTTTCTGAAGATGCTGAGATAGATGGTATGGATAGATGGGATCCGGTATTCTGTACTCTGGTTCTCTCTAAATCCGCACGCCTATAGTGCTAGGACGAAAAGTTTTACATGTAAAATGCACCCTGTAAACTGGTTTTCTTCATCCTGTCTAGCATGATGAGTCTTATTTATGCGACGAACCTGGTCTTGTATCATGGTCCTTGTCTTATGCAATGAATCCAATTAACTTAATGAAACCTTGTCTCACATAATGCATACATATATTTGTCGCATGCATAATGAGTTCTTGAGTTGCCAAGGACTGTCTTTCACACTGATAAACCGATGTTTTCTGCGTCTTGCACAACTCGTCCTTGTTTGCACAGTCTGGCGAGAAAAACAATAAAAGGCTTTTCGTAAACTACAAGTATGTGCTGCTTTTGTGTCTTACAGTATATACAGTATAAAGTGTTGGTCTTGTTTAGTGAATTCTTATATTGCTCGATTATTATTGTTTTGCCCAATGAATCTTTGTCAGACGAAACACTTTTTTAGCTTGCACAATGAATGCTTTCCTTGCAACGAGTCCTGTAAATAAATAAAAGAGGGAAAAATGCCCTGCGTGCAAAAAAAGGATGTATGTTCCCTCGCTTGCAAAACCTTATGGAAAAAAAAGACAGGGAGAGACTAGAACTAGCCACACACGCAGACCGCTCCGGACGTACATAGAAGCAAGCGGCTGCAGTTTGCGGTATGTTTGGGCAAACTGCAGCTGTTTGTTTGAAAGTAGTTCTAGTCGCAGGTCCTGCGATTAAGAAAATCGAACAATAAGATCTTGGTTGCGCAGCAATTCCTGCGCGGCACGCAGGGGGTCAAGACGTATATGGTTCCGATTGTCTCAATGGTACCAATGGGATTTCGCCATAGTAAGCGCCGCCCATGCCTCTGGACACTCGTGTTTTTAAATTTACTTTTCCCGCCCTCGCGCGGAAAGGATATCAAACGTACATTAGGGCAAGCGCGCGCTTGCTGAGATTTTTATCTTGCACAATGAAATTTTTGTCTTGCTCGCTCTGTGAATTATTGTTCTGTATTATAATTCTTGTTTCGCCCAACAAACATTGTTTTTCGAACAAAGTCTCATCATTTGAAATCCCATACCGCTTAAAATCCCCTGGTTTGTCCAGTCCCGACAAAATTGCATGTTAGCAACTCTTCCAGTTCGTGTCCACTTTGGATAGTGATCACTTCTGATTTTGTTTTCACTGTATCAAACATATGCAATTCACTCCTGTTAATATCCCTATTGTTTGGAAATTGGAAAACTGCATTTTTTAGTCCAACGTTCTAGAGTAAAACTTGTTTTGCATAAAGGCTTTGTCTGGCACAATGCAATATTTTTTGCGCATCGAATCCTATGTTGCATAGACTTCTAACACATTGTTACGTGTGTTTAGTGTATTATACACTATTATTTCACATAAAAGTCTGGGGTATCAATAATTTCAAACACTTGACTATTATTTTACTCAAAAGATTATTAAATACATTGCTTAATGTGAGATGTTCCTGCAGAGGTCAGTTGTATATTACTTCATCTGTCTAAAGACTGGCTTTTAAATTACCTTTTTGTCATCATTGTACTGTGGACAGGGATAGTTCAAAACTTTGCAAAGCTTGTGTCATTGAAATTAACAAAAACTCTTGGCTTTTTTTCTACTTTTGGCTGCTGTCAAGTTGAAATATTTTTCAATCTTTCAGGGTAATAATGACTAATTCTAATGATATTGTCGAAAAACAAAAGTTGATCGAACTTTTACAAGCTGGAACAAGGGAGCTGACTCATTTGGATTTTAAACGAGAGCTATTCCACAAAGGTAAATCAGAGAAGAAAGATGAACATGCTGAAGTTGCAGGATATACAAAACTATACAAAGATGTAATGGCCATGTACAATGTGCCGACCAAATTTGGATCTACTTTCGCAAGTACAGGGTGCCAGTCCGAAAATTCGTTTGGATCTTCATACATTATATATGGAGTTGATTACAAAGAAAACAAGCTCACCATCGAAGCTTATCCAATTGACAGGGCAGACAATCAACGTGGTTTTATTGATGAAAAAAAGATACAAGAGCAAATTCAAGAACTATTTAACTATCCTGTATCCGTTAAGTACTTCGAAGTAAACATGACTGATTCAGATTGTGCAAATCCCCATTCTTCATTCGCATTGTGGATAAAACCTGGTTGCTATGGTTTGATCGAAATTGTGCATGATGATACACAGGGGCCATTGTTCATTAAATCTGTAACTGATCGGAAAGTTGGAAAAGGTATGAAAAATGAAATTGCAAACAGACTGTATTTTCGTAAACAGGCTTCTACTGGATTTATTGATCCAGACAAAAATTCAGATTGCATCTTGGCCCGAGAAATATTTTTAAAGTTCGATGCCAAATTTGCGAAGTATGCGCAAAGTTTAGAAGACCTAAAAGCAGCTTCCACGGCAGTTAGGCTTAAGTCGTTTAAAGTTCTCCTGACCAATTCAATTCCGTGCTGGTTTAAAGACGAGCGTACAGAATTATTAATGAATTTACGAAAAGTGAAATGGAATATAGTTTTTGATACTGATGAGAAAACAGATGAAACTGGTGGGATGTTTAATTGCTTGAAGGAACAAATGGTCCTTCCCACTATAAACTTTTTAAGGAATGATTACTGTCGTCTACAAGATGAAGGAGTGAAAAACTCACCAATACCGGATGAAGTAGCCCACGGAAAAAGTTGCCTGTACGTTTTGTCGAATGGTGACTCAACAGTTAAAGAAAATGCTAACTTTCGACCAACCGAGGTTCAAAATCTTTCCAGCATTTTATTCGAGCATATACATCTACCGCAAAAGCTTGCAGTATATATCCTTGTTCTCAGCACCAATGGGATTAGATCGTTCGAAGACATGTGTGTTGGTATTAACAAAGCGTGGGAAGATTCCAAACAATCTCCTGAAACAAACATTGACGAATGCCCCAGCAGCAAGTTTGTCTTCATTAGTTTTCATGATGGCTTAATAAATCTACTGAAAAAGTACTTACCGAAATGTGATGCGTTCACCTTTATTGTTGCACCAATTAAGCAAATCTCGGATTTCTTCTGCCATTTTCATGCTGATGAAAAAAGCAACAAGAAATTGGACATACCTGGTTCAGCTGGAAATGTTACAATTAGCGAGCAGAATTTGAAAATGATGGAAAAATATTTTACAGTTTACCATATCAATCGTGGTTCAGAGCAGTGGTCATCATTGGCTAATGATGAAATGAAAGAAAAGTTTTTAATGGAAGTATCAACAAAGTTTTTGCAAGGGTTTCATCTGACACCAGATGCACTGTTCCTTCATGAACTTGGCGTGAAAAAAATATATGCCAAACGTAAAATTATTTCGGATTGTGTGAAAAAAATGCGTACTATTCTTGAAGCGTTGACCCATTCAGAAAACGACAAAATTCAGCCACGCCCAGTTGAAAAAAATGTCATCCAATTAATTCATGAACCATCAGCAGGTGGAACAACTGTTGGAAGAATCGTTGCTTGGAAACTTAGAAAGGATTACCCAGTCGTTAACCTTTTAAGTTTGGAAGGCAACATTGATGAAGTTATCTCTTGGTTAAAATATTTATTTGAAAAGTGCCAACTTCCAATCTGTATTTTAATCGACAATAGCAGAACAACAAACATACGCCTCATTGAAGTTGTTAACTTTGCGGGCCAACTTCAGGAACTTGAAATACAGGCTGGTATTCTTTTTGTTCAGCAAGTGCAGCAGATAGACGAAAATCAATTGCGAGACAATGATGTTACCTTGCGCAACAATTTATTGGATGATGAGAAATTACAGTTTGATGATTTAATGAAAAAAGCGGGTGATCAATTGAAAAAGACATCATCCAAAACTATTACTTTGTATGGTTTGTGTCAGTTTAATATTGAGTATCAGCTCCTGCAACAACGGTTAGAAACGTTTCGTAATCTGGGACCAGAAAAAGACAAAACTTTGCTGCTTCTAGCGTCAGTGATTTATAAGTATTCTAGAGTGCCGTTGCCATTTTACTTCGTTGCAAAAATTTTCGAAAAGAACCCTGAAAAGTGTTATACTGAAGTAGATGAAATGCTTGGCTCGTTGCAAATGGCTAGAGATTTTATGGTTGTCGAAGAAGATGAAAACAATACAGACAATTTTCACAATGGAGTCCGTCCTGTAACAACTTTTGTTTCGAACAACATTTTGGATCATGTTTTTGGAAAAAAAGAAAAATATTTAGTTTCTTTCATTGATCAGTTAATATGCTTATTAGAAGCTTCAAAGGTATGCGATCATGCCATAACAGCTGTCAGTAAACCATTATTTATTCAAAGATTGTTCATATTTGATGGCACGAAAGAAAAATTTTCTCCATTTGTCAATGAAATGGAAAAGGCAATTGGAATAAACAGTACTGCGGATCAGCTTACCAAAATTGCCAACTCTGTTGGTGGTATGAGTGCAGAAGAAGGTCCACACTTGCGTTCTATGCTTGCGCGCTATCTAGCCTACCAAACTCACAATATAGATGAAGCATTGAATGAAATGCATCGAGCATTATGTGTTACTCTCGATAAACCGTTCAACTCCACCAAGTCAAGCGATAGCAACCTCTTAACTACTGCTGGAAACCTAATCAATTTAAAACTTCAAAGAATGATAAAAAGCTTCAATGTTCATGAAAGTATGAAATCGATTCCAATCCAAGCAGTGTCATTGTTCAATGATGCAAAAGATATCCTTCAACGAGCTCAAAGAACGCGATCGAATTCATATGCATTCATTGCCGAAGCTCGACTCTGGTACAGTTACATGGACTTGTATTTCTGCGGACTTTGCTCCAATAATCCATCAAAATTTTCGCGCCTGTTAGAATCGAGTACTGATCAAACATTGGTAACAGCGGCAGAGGAAGCAATGAAAAAGTTAAGTCAATTGGAATGTCTGTTGCAAAAATGTGACATGGATGGTTATAATGAATACACTGAAGAGCAAATATCAGACCTCAAGATGAAAATCCTCGCTTTGAAAATTGATATTCACCACACAAAAGAAGATGTTTACTTTAATAAATGCAAAACGGACCTTTGTTTAGTTCGTGGTCTAGTAGATTTTTATCTTTACAATATGGGGATGCGCTGTGGAAATGAAAAATATGCAGAAAAATCAACCTTCGAGATGCTCCCTCCTCAAGCACTTCAAAGAATAATAGATATATTTTGTGTGCATATGTCCAGCAGTTTAACACACTCTAATTATCGACATGCAATACTCGCCATACTTTACATGTCGAAACATCCACCACGAATGCAAAAGGGTAACATACTCATGGCTCAAAATTTTGCTGATATATGGTCGAAAAAATATCCAGATGATAACCGACCCCATTACTATTCGGCATTAATCTGCTTGGTACAGGCGTTATCTGTTGATGATATTATCCCGAATGCAAAACAGATAAAGCAGGGATATATCCAAAAGATGAATGAAAGTTATAAAAGATGCAAAGAATTAAGTTACAGAAAGGACACACGTCAAAAATTAAATGTTTACAAAAGGCATCCTCACGAAATACAATTTGTATTGGGTGACTACAATACGTTACGAGCCTTAATTCCGAAAGACACCAATTTTGAAATTGAAAAAGATGAAGGATACAGACTGAGAAAATTTCGAGGAAAGGCGAAAGAAATTGACAGAGGCAACATATTGTTTTGCGACGAGCTGAAGAATGCTGTGGTCATACCATCTTACATTTACAATAATTACTGCAAAAAGTTTGCCAAACAACGTCCAGCATATGACTTTTACGTACGCGCTCGACCAAGCGGATTTATTGTGGAAGAAATTGTAGACAAATTGTAGTACTTAGTTCTATACTACTTCCTGTTGACTTTGTACTGTACTATTTCACGTTGGATGGAAATTTTTATAGACACACCAATAACTTAATTATAATGTAGAATGTAATTCGATTTCCATATTTTTATTCAACATTCCATTTACAGTACTTAATGTGATATATTTTATTTATTTAATTTTTATTGTACCATATGAGTTTTATTTTGTTATGTATGCTGTTTTTAAAGTCCACCCCTTCCCCCAAGTCATGCAAGTCACTTTTGCTCGGACCCCTCCTAGCATGACATCACTTTTATATAAATTTTTGTTCACAAGTGTTGCCAACAAATTTTGCAAACCAAAATTTCGCGTAATGTTAATGTTTTATAAAAATGTCGGATTTTAACCCAAAACACAAATGCTGCAATAAACTGACTGTATGATGCGATGACAAGGATTCCAAGTTTACTTTTATTTAAGATCTAAAAAGAAGACTATATAATACATTCAAGTGTCAGGTTTTTATTTTATGGATCCAGGGGATGGGGGGGGTGGGGGGTGGTAGCACCCTAAGAATTATCTAATTACAATTATTATAATAAATTATATGATTTGATCATGATCGTGATATTTGATATTAGGAAATGGCAATTAATCAAAGCTACGTTTCAAAATATGAAGAGTGATGTAATTGCGACAATTATAAACGTGTCACTTCATTCTTTACTTTGTTTTCCTCCTTTACCTCTCTTATTTTCACTGGTTTATAAGTGCTGAAAACAAAGTGTTAATTAACGATGAAGACTGAACAAATAGTTATTCATTATTTGCTTACTTTTGCCATTCGTTTATGAGTAACAGTGACATGCCTCGTTCACGGTTGAACATGATGCTGCCAACCCGTGTGGTTCTTTGCTCATAGATAAACTTCGCTGCTCGTGTGATGTTTTCCACGCAACTATCACCAAGATCCATATCACTTTCGTTGCAAACTGATTGCGTCATGTGATATGAGAAAGGTGGCCCGAAATATTTTTCAATTAACTTTCGTGGGACATTCAAACTAACAAGCTTTTCTTCGATTCGTTGAGAACTGGATAACTGACCCACAACGCTTTGCAAAGCTAAACTGCATAGAGACAAAAATTTGCAGGGAACTACGGCGAGGTCTACACTAAACTTCGAAAGGACAACCAGGAAGTCTTCAGATGCCTTCATTTGAGCAACGCAATTTTGGATGGGTCGGAAGCTTTTGCTTTCTTCATAATAAGTAGCATCCATACCAATCCAAGCGTACAGTTCCCAAACTTTCATATCCTTCCATTTCAACACCGGTGGGCCGAAAGGGCGCTTGCATTGGCTGTAGTCCAACCCACTGACTATGGTGCCCAAAATACCATCCTGTTTTTCGCTTTTCTTGAAGGATGACGTCACTTGTGGGCCTGGCTCTTTTGCATCCATGGCGATCATGATACTTGTAGCAGTAGCAAAAATGTCACCCTGTTTATTAACAGCCAATTCCCACATAGCAGATGCCGGATCGGCAATGTGTGTCGTAAACTTGTGATACCTTTCAATCGTATCATCAAGTACCGATGGAAGGGTTCCATTTGCCTCTTTTGAGGCTAGGTAAACAAGAAAGGTTTCTTTCAATGATTTTGGGCCGATGAATAATTTATCCTCGTAAGCCAGAAGACTACGCTTGCCAGATTCGTACCACTGACCAACGTGTTGTCTTCGAAACCTTGTGATTACGCGAACATCGACAACATTTGAAAGAGGATAAAAATTTATCGCATAAATTCCACCAGATTGAAAACAATGAAATACGTAACCGCATTGAGACAAATGCATAAATTGGCACTCGTTGATGAATTCCAACCACTCAATTTCGTCATCCACGAATACATTGTCGAAATCAAAGATAAATTTTTCTTCTCGACCGTCCTCAATGTCAACGATGTGCAGGACGTTTTTTGTTTTTTCTGGTTCAAGAAACACAAAGGCGATTTGTTTGCCATCTTGGGACATTGTGCATTTGAAAACTCCTAGTGGCAGATTCGACCAGGTGCGACATGCTTGAACGAAATTGAACAAGGGGTTAAATTTGAAAAGCTCTAACTTTAACCCTTCGCTCGGAAATGGAGAATAAAAATAAAAGCCGTATAGAATTTTGTCATTTGCATTAAATCCAAGAAGTCTGACACTTGCAGGATCCAATTTCAAATCTGGATGTCCTGGCAAGTTTATTCGCACCAACCTTTGCATGATTTTTAGCGATTTCACATTGCCAGTTTAGTTTAAAAAATGAATGAAGCGTTATGCTGTCATTCTGATTGTTTGTTCTTTTCGATAAGAATATTACAATGAATATGAAGAATTAACATTGCGCAATTGAACACGAGAAGTTTTTTGATATTCTTATCTATATGTTCAACTACAGACTAAAATTTTGTGTCTCAAGCTAAACATTACGCTATAAAACTATCATCGAAATTTTTATCAAAGATTGTTGATGAAAAAGTATCAGCAGTTTTATTCAATATAATATGCTCACAAACTATTTTTGCAAACTGCATATCTTTTCCCTAGTTTATCAAACAATGACACATTGGTTAATAAAACAAAATGGAATTGGATTGCGCGCTTTTTAAAATATATACTGGATAAAGGTGAGCAGAAATTGAATAAAGGGCAAGCATATCGTAAAAAAACTGAGAAGGCAACTTCAGCAAGATTAAAAAACTGGAAATATTTGACAATTGGATTCAACATTATTGTGGAATGAAGAATTAAAGAAAACATTTCATTGAAGACTATTTCACAGAACATTGCAAACTACAATGATGCAATGAATGGTGCAAAATGCTGTCAATATAACTGCTTGCTCTAGAAAGCGAATAGGAACCCTATGTTCTTTTAAATGATCTGACAGTTATTCTTGTGTTGAGGGGGGTCCACCATATGTGTTAAACATGTCTAGAGCACTGGTGGACCATTTTTTAAAATTTTAGTGGTTCTAAATTGGCTCCATAGTTAAGAAAATTTTCTTTACGGCTTTTATTTTTATTCAAAGACTCCAGCTGAAGGATAAACTTGACTTGTTCAAATTCAATCTACTGTTCAATTTTGTCCAGTCATGCAGAACCTGGTCCAACCTTACCCCTGGCGTATTCAAACGCACAAGGTCCAAAGAAAAACAAATAGAAGGAAACAAAACTTTCAAACTAAAACATTTTTTGACAGAAGTAAGTCACAGACGACTACAAGCAAAGCATATCCAGCCAAAAAATTGTAAAAGTGGAAGTTGTTACCTGCTTATATCGTTTCATAACAATTTGTCACTTTTGTTGCAACTCCAAAGTTCATAAACGTGTTTCAACTTCAGTTTGTTGCATTTTGAATGCTGCCACAAATTATCATTTTCAAGTAAATATGACCCGCTTATAAGCCGATGAGACTTATATCCGAACCGTCCGTTCTCTAGGTGCGACTTATAAGCGGTAAATGCAGTAACCCCAGGGATCTTGATTACTTAATATAAAAATCAATGAGATCAGTTTAACAAAAAAATAACAAGGAAGGCGGTGTGTTTGTGCTAAACGTGGAAAATGAACGAAAAGTTCAATCATGAGTGTTTTTGCAAAACATAAGTTTATCGTATCTTATTTTCACCATAATTAATGATTTAATCGAATGAAATTCCAAGCCTATTATATCGTCATCGATCGGTCCCTTCAAAAATGATTCAAAAATGGTTCAAAAAACGTTCTCGATCGGGCAAACTTTGTTAATTTAATTGGCGACCTAGGGATACTTATGGGCAATTTATCAGTTTCTTCAAACAATCTGCCTGGACAATCGTGTTCAAGTATCTGCTCCACATGGACACAGCGGAAATTCAACAGCACCAAGATCGCAAGCCCGGCTGTCGATTGCTATTTTCAATGTTCTCAATGTATTTTTAAAGTTGTGTCAGTTTTTAACTGTGGTTTAAATTAATTTTTCGTGTTTACTTGTCTTTGTATAAGTTTCCGCGTGTTTTCCTATGCTTTATAATGTTGAGTAACTCGATTTCTTAATGGTTCAATATATTGGTTTCATTATTGTTCTCTGGTGCCGCCTAGGGATGTTATCGTTCTCGATTTTTAAATATCGTTTCATTCTTCATTCGTTAACAATATTTTTTCGGCCTGTAGTTTGTTCTTTATTAACGATAAACTTTTTTCCTTATTCCAGTTCTTCGTTAACAAAGTTATTCTAAATATTTTGGCTAACTAAGTTATTAACTGAGTTAATTTTGCAAAAATGGCAAAATGCTGACGTGAGACTATCCTATGGATCGTAATACAGAAAGTAATGCATTTCAGTATTTACTAACGTTCTAAAACCATT
>JAQGBA010000288.1:0-44284 GCA_034698125.1 Prionchulus punctatus | reverse complement strand
GACAATCAACTTTTAAAAGCAAAGCCGCCTTTTCTTAATTTTTGAAAAAAATCGAAATCGGACACTTATTTCTGGACAGAGGGAGTAATAAAGTTTGCCGTATATAGTTTTTTAGCCTCTCAAACTGAAAAATATTCCGTAAATACAGCGCCAAATACAACTACAACAGTTGTACATAATACTACATTATACAATGAAAAAAATATCTTTCTCGTATGAAGAATAGGTATGTCACATGTACACTATTAATGAGTACAAACAACTGTCTTCATTGTTTCTGGCTTTATTCTTGCTTTCAAATTTTTTGTTTACCACACATTACGCATTTATAATGAAATCCACTTCATACTCAATAGTTGAACTACCATTGCGTTCTAGATAAAGAGATTTCGAACTGGGCTTGCCATATCTTGCATATCCTGCCATATCATGTGATATTACTTCCAATCAAAGTCCTTAATGAATTAAATAAGGCAAAAAAGGCTTCAAGGATTATTTTTTCACAATAGAGTGAAATAAAACAAATTCTGAATGTAGCCGAATACATGTATGTCGAGATGAAAGTTCATCAATTAAAGTTACAAAGCCAAGTAGAATGTAATAATTTGATGTATTAAAATAAAACTTCACATTGTTTGCCTTTATCAATCTTCACTTTCTCAAAAATTCCACTTGTAGTGGAACCAAAAGATGATTATTATATAAGGATTTATTGTTTCCTGAAAGGTAGCGCTAAATAATCTGTTTTACTTTTACAAGTTTTGTAAGACATCGAAATCAGCTATTCTGAGAACTTGAAATCGTTTTCTTAACATATCAATGACTCATTGACTTTAGTATGAACAAAATTTTATTTCTCAGTTCAAATCGGTATCTCAGAAAATGCAGCAGCAAAGACGCTCGTTC
Organism: Prionchulus punctatus; assembly: GCA_034698125.1. Classification (NCBI taxonomy): domain Eukaryota; kingdom Metazoa; phylum Nematoda; class Enoplea; order Mononchida; family Mononchidae; genus Prionchulus; species Prionchulus punctatus. The sequence continues at coordinate 43,378 of JAQGBA010000288.1, read as the reverse complement.
ACACTTTTCATGCCCAAAAGGCTCTGCAGGTGAGATACATCTCTAGTTCCTGTATTTTTGTATTCGAACGATTCTGCTTGTTTAGCAATTCTTAAGTCCTTGTGCTGCCTGGGCAATTTTAGTTTTCTATCATTTGTTAGATGCTTCTTTCAAACATAGAACGTACATTTATGAAAGGTGGATATTTATGTATACTGTATTTATGAAAGACACATGCACACTAAGCTGACGCAGCAAATGTTATTTTGAAATTCGTATGGCGCTGATTTTATGACTCTGCGGAAATTTCAGAAATTTGTTTGTTCCCATTCATGTTCATATAAACACAGTCGCGTTCGAGCAATACAAACAGACCCCCGTGCAATTACAAACAATTGTTTGCGTTCGATGATAAAAAGTTTGCGCCGATGGTACATTTAATGGTACACTTTCATCTGTTTTGCAAAAGTTTGTCACGATGGGTCCTCCGAGCGCAAATTTGTTAATAGTGTATGATTCACAACTCGTCCAAGAACCAAAATCAATTCCATGGATAAGGTGAAAACAATTTTTTTTGCTTGGTACTTCTAAATCACAGGTACATTTTAGATATGCCATACTTTCGAGTTTTACATGCTTCGTAACTGCAATTTGCATTTTGATTCCGAGCAAAGTAGATTCCAGCAGCTCGTTCAAGTGGATTGAAGATGGCTTATATCCAGATTACTGTGAAGTATACATCATATGACCTTCACTCTTCCATGATCTTCCAATTGCACTGGCACAATTTCGAAACTGATGCGCATTTAATAGAAGAAACACACACATAAGTATATCTGTTTTTTAGCTGGAAATGGCAATAATTTTGGTTCAAACTTCAAAGATTTTTTTCGTTATTGGAATTGCATGCTACGTCTTTGAAAACCGATCCAAGATTTTCAACCTGTTCAAAAAAGCTAAAATATTGCATCATCAACTGCCGGCATGGGCGAAAGACGTGAAGCCAATGACTGTTGCCAGATAACTTTTGCCGGATGCTTCACCTGCTACCTTGTGCTTAGCTATCATACTTAGCTACCGTGTACCTTGATTGTTGTTGTAACAATTAATTCGAATAGTTATTAGAAGTCTTTTTGTTTGTAAAGATTTTCATTTATGCTCCGTTATTATTTGTTGTTCATATTTTTGCGATACGTTATGACGTTTGTTTTTATCATAGGCTTCGTTTATAATAAAGTTTAGAAAAGCACTTACCCTAAAAAGTCTTCGATACACTCAGTCTGTTAAATGTCGGACTCCTACCTACGCGAGAAAGCTCCAATATTTGCCCGGCTACTGATAAGAAAGTTTTTTGAACATAAAACTCTTTTCAATTGCCAAGTTCAATAAAACATTGAAGTTTAAGAGTGGAATAACTAATGTTGGGCTTTCTGAACATATTGGAAATTGCAACACTTGTGATTTAATGGGCGCATGAAGTGTTAAATTTTATGCCATTAGGTCCCATGTTATGGAAATAAAAAACAAACAATGAATCAACTATATAAGGTTAAATTTTAGCCCCCTATTGAAATGTCCAGCTAATACGTGCCCAGCCAATTGCAAACTAATTATGTAATTTATTTGCTGAATGTAATTTATGTAACATAATGTAATGTTATGTAATGTAACTTACGTAATTTATTTGTTGAATTTTTCAAAGTTTCGAGAACAAGGTCAAAAAACAAAACTAATTTTTGTTTCATCGCCCATCTACCCGTCCCGGTACTCATTCGAGTTGAGGTGGAATTAGGGAGTAGGGTCGTCCGAGACAGATAATGATGGTTCGGACTGCTTGGCTAGCGACCGTGAGCTCGCCGGTTTGAGTTTCAGCGTCCAGTGTTACAGTGTTTTGGGACGTTATATAGTGCAAAGGTGGAATATGCAATCGCAGGACATGGTCCATGAGACTTTGGAAGTCTTTCTCAATGTCTGAAACATGTCGAGCCGTTGGTTGATTTTGTTTACATTCGAACACATATTGCAACTCGTCTTACTTCCGACGGTACATTCGAAACCCAGACAACCAGCGACTTGAGTCGGTTGGTCGTTCAACGAATAAGGATCGCCTATTCGGAAATGCGCCGCAGCAGATTCGTTGAGTTCTTCCGTCGACCGTCGGGAGCTAGGTCCCAGTGAGGAATCCGCGAATGGGTCCGGTTCCATTTTTCCTTGCAGAGTTGAGCTTGAAGTTGGGATCGATCCCCGACCGTCAGCACCATCGCTCTCTTGACGTCCCCGTCGAGGCACCTGGAAACATACTGTCGGACTCTCCCCTTCGTGTACTCGTTCATCGCGAACTTACGATGGATCAAGTCCGCGATCTCGTCCAGGCTTAAGCCATCGGATTTTTGCGACGCCTGAGATTATATTGTACATTAGATAGTTCGAAGAATGCTATGAGTGTAGCGTTTACATACTTCGATGGTATGCAATACGCACATTTTTTTCTGTTGGTCTGCTTAGGCTGGTCCTTAGTTGACTTTCGTTCACAATTCATCTCGTACAACCGAATGTCCGTGTCAGCGAAATGTGGTCCTTGCTATGCGCTTCCATAGAGGTTTTTTAGATTGAAATTTTTGCGTGATTTTTATTTTCGTTCTGTTAACACTCGAGTTCATTTTGAACTTCCTGTTCATTTGTTGAAAATGTTGTTCTTAAGATTTGGCATAGCTATACAGTGTGGGTTTAAAAAATAGGTTGATTTCGTTTTCATTGACGTCTTATTTTTGAAAGTACATGTCATTTTTCTTCCATTTTTGACTTCGAGACGTTTACGAATTTTCGGGTTAAGTGGTGCGGAAAATTTTGAGATTTAGTTTTCGTATGTTGCTTGCTAATTGCTTGCTTGCAAACTATGCCATGCACCATTTGATACAAAAGACGGCTTATGGGAGCACAACAAACAAAGCACCATGATGCCAAAACCATATATCGGTAATCGGAAGCGGAAATGGGAGGTTTTCTATTTTCGAAGTCAAGAATGCACTATTCATTTTCATTTATCAACGTAAATAGCGTGAACGGCAGGTAAAAATGTTTTGAGCCAGTGTCCAGTGTCCAGTCGGCTTTTTGAAAAATCCAATGTATTTCAAATTTTCTTCCGAGTTTCGATTGTTTGAATGGTAAAAAAACAAATTACTTAAGCTGACTTGATTCATGTATTCCTTTCAATGAAACTTATGAGAAAAGCAAACTTTTTACTCTGGCGACAATAGTTTGTTAAACAGACTTGTTACCTTGTAAGCCAATGTTGCGCAGCATTGCATTTGTAGCTTTATTTAGGCCGCATTCGCCTTTTATGAAACCCGATCACAGACCTGATCGGCGACCTGGTCTCGTTGATGAAACATGTTCATATATACAAATATTGAAGTTTCAAAACTAATAAAATTTGTTCTGTTTCTTCTAAACTATTAATCAGTGTTTGATAAGTAATTACAAATGGTGTCTTTAATTACATTTGCTGTCGAATTTATCAGTAAAAGTTTTTGATACTCCATCTTCCTGAGAACATTCTGGATAATTAACCGACGGATTGTCTTACAGGTTTTGGTCATTAAACTTAAATGAACTTTGATATTTGGAAGGTTGTGTCGGTTCCTGGGCACAAAATTCGCCATCGCAATGAAGCATGCACTTCAACTGTAGAAGTGTTAATGTTAAATTTATTTATTAGATTAAATGAATCCTTCATCCTTGCAAACTAAACCTAAGCTTGTCTGTTGGGAACACATCTCTGTGCTATGAAATTCAGCATGCTAATAAACAACTTTTCGTCAACAAAACCTTTTTCGCATAACCTTCTTTTAAGTTCACAAATGTTAGATGGACAAAATAACATGCAGTTCACTGAAAATTACAAGTTATACAAACTAGGTTCGAAGCATCGCCTTTTGAACTTGGGCTCGTTTGAGAAAAAAACTAAAGGGATGTAATTAAACGCTTGAGCTTGAGGGTTCTGGCAAAAGGTGACAAAGGTTGCCGTAAAAAATTACGAGGGTACCATACACCAATTTTTTCGTTTGGTTTACTGAAGCTAAAACAGCAGTTATTACTTTGAACAATTTTACAAATCATTATTTTATTTGATGAAAATTTAGTTGTTTTCTTCTTCTTCAAAATAATGGCTTGAAAAAGGCGATAAAATTTTATTTACAAACTTTATATATGTTTTTCAAACAAAACAACAAAATTAATTCGATTGCACTTGAATAATAAATTAAACAAAAACGTGGCGGTAAAATGGAATGTTTTGCTGCAAAAGTTGTTCTCACCAAACTCCTTCGTAAAACTACATTTGGCTAACATAACGGAATGTCGAAACGAAAAACAAAACAGATGAATAAGGAAAAGAAATGCAAAAACTGAACAAAAATGAAGAGTTGTAAAAAATATATATATTCAAGTTAACAATTGACGGAAAAAGTAATAAAAAAACAAACGAGAAACATTCACTGGCTGCTTTGAAAAACTTGCTTGGAAATGAGAGAAAAATGTCACAAACCCAGTTAATATAAACTCCTTGAGCGAAGAAGAAAGAATGACCCATAGATTTAAAAAGTTGCGACCTAACTGTCACCCTGAAACAAAAAAGCGGACGTTATGATTTTGAATTCAATTTGAATCTGAATACGATTACTTGGCACAACTTCGAGCAATCTCTTCTACTGCTGAATCTATTTTCATTCCCATCGCATCCTTTGTAGAAAAATAATTTACACCGATTTTCTTCTTCGCTATAGAAGTACATAAGATTCGTTTTGGGTTCCGCTTCCGTTTCGCGGCACCTTCGACCATTGTCCGGTGGTTGCGAGCAAATTTTTATCGCTATGTTGGACATTTTGCCTTTCGCGATGTTCGTTTCATTTTTCGTGAGCAAAAGTCCGTTGGATACGCTGGGTTCTTCTTTGTCCGATTTCACGACTGACTGTTGGCCTAAACAAGTTAAAATTTGAGTTAAAGACAAATAATATGCAGATTGACATCGAAATCTGAAATACGAAACAAAAGCGTTGTGTTAAATTTGGTAACCCATTTAGTAGATTAGCAGAGGACTCACGGAATAAGTTTATGGTTTTAATTTATGTCGCCATGATAAGTTACAAATTACCACTTTTAGCCATGTTACTGCTTTGTTAGTGAGCACACGCAGTGAAGGCAATGTCTACCTCCGTTGCAACCTCCTTGTCCGCATCCTCCTCCTTGTTGATTATTACCAGGTGGTTGAAGACCAAAAGGCAAAGATGGAGGACCAAAATTTCTAGAGCCACCACCACCTCCTCCTCCTCCTCCAGAGGAGCCGTATCCACTTTGAGGAGGGCTTTGATTTCCATAACCACCAGAACTTGGCTGATTGCAACCTTGTTGTCCGCATCCACCACCACCTGGTGCATTTACACCTGGAGGAAAGCTCGAGGGTGGTTGTATTCCGCCACCATTAGACGAGCCACCAGGTGGTTGAAGTCCAAATGGCAAAGTTGGCGGACCAAAGGCTTTACCACCACCATTTCCACCACTGCTTCCCCCTGATGAACCATATCCACTGGGTGGTGGGCTCGGGTTACCATAGCCGCTTGCTGGCTGACTGGGCCCAGCACCATATCCGCCCGAACTTTGACTTGATCCACATCCTTGTTGTCCGCAACCACTACCACCTGGGGCACTAACACCTGGAGGAAAACTTGATGGAGGCTGCAAACCACCGCCATTTGATGAGCCACCAGGCGGCTGAAGTCCAAAAGGCAACGTGGGTGGACCAAAAGCTTTGGGGCCACCATTTCCACCACCGCCGCCTCCACCGCCTCCTGATGAACCATAACCACTGGCTGGTGGGCTTGGATTACCATAGCCACCTGAACTTGGTGGTTGATTGCACCCCTGTTGTCCACATCCACCTCCACCGGGGGCGTTAACACCTGGAGGGAAACTTGATGGAGGCTGAAGTCCTCCGCCATTTGATGATCCACCAGGTGGCTGAAGTCCAAAAGGTAATGTTGGTGGACCGAATGGTCCTGGACCTGTATTACCACCACCGCCTCCCGATGACGCACCACCATAGCCGCTCGCGGGTGGACTGGGATTGCCATAGCCACCAGATCCAGAACTTTGTTGATTGCAGCCGCCTTGCTGTCCACACCCACTGCCACTTCCTGGTGGTTGAAGTCCGCTTGGAATTGTAGGTGGTCCAAAGAATTGAGATCCAGATCCAGAACCTCCACTTGGAGGGTTAACACCAGGTGGGAAGCTTGATGGAGGTTGAAGACCACCAGAACTTCCGCCACATCCTGACTGTCCACATGGACTTCCACCCGGCGGTTGAAGACCTATAGTTGGAGGTCCGAATACATTGGAGCTACTAGAAGGTGATCCACCACCATAGCCACTACTCGGTGGAGCAGGAGGGCTTCCATATCCACCTCCTTGACTTTGTGAACAACCACTCGATTGACCACATCCTTGACCTGGCGCTTGAACACCTGGCGGAAAACTTGAAGGCGGATTCAAACCTTGTCCTTGACCGCATCCTTGTTGACCTTGCCCACAACCAGAACCAGAACCTGGTGGGTTCAGTCCTGTAGTCGGTGGTCCAAATACACCTGGTCTTCCTCCGCCTCCACCGCAGCGGCTATTTTTATTTCTGCTATTACCTGGGCATCCTCTGCCTGGTATATTCACTCCAGGTGGAAAGTTTCCAGGTGGCTGTAAAGGTTCTTTTAATCCCAAATCGCAACAAACACGCAGTCCCATTTCAACATCGATATGACAATAAAAGCCTCTTGGGCATAGTGGAGACCCATCGAATCCAGCGCCGCATTGTTTAACGCGTCCGCTGCTATCTTTCAAAGGGGGGCCACCATCTGGGCAACCTGGTGGTAAAATTTCACCTGAATCTTGACCGGGTAGCGTTGGGGGACCAAAAATTCGTGGGCCTCTGCCGCTGACTTTCGGACGGTTTCCGCCACATCTTTTGCCTGCTCCACAATTCTGCTGACCACCAGGCGGTTGCAGTCCTCCCAAACTTGGTGGACCAAAAACATTACCATTGCCTTGTCCATTCCATGCTGGTGGTTGAGGAATACCAGTTTGGGAACCTCCGCCATATGATGGAGGTGGAGGAGGTTGTGCTCCATAAGATGAGGAAGGTGGAGGAGGCGGTGGTGGAGGAGGTTGAGATCCATATGACGAAGGAGGAGGGGGAGGAGGTGGTTGCGCTCCATATGACGGCGGTGGTGGTGGAGGAGGTGGCGGTTGTCCATAAGAAGATGAACCGGACGATGGAGAAGCGACGCCTGGTGGCAACGACGATGGAGGTTGCAAGGCACCGGGTGCTGCACTTGGTGGTGCGACACCGGGAGGAACTGATGATGGAGGTTGCAGAGCTGCAGAACTGGAAGGTGGTTGTGGCGCTGGTGGTGGTTGAGGTGCCACTGGTGCTGGTGGTGCTGGTGGTGGTTGAGGAGCTGGTGGTTGTGGAACAGAAGATGGTGGGCTAAGTGGCGCTGGTGGTGCCACCGGTGCCGGTGGTGCTGCTGGTGGTTGAGGAGCTGGTGGTTGTGGAACAGAAGAAGGAGGGCTAAGTGGTGTTGGTGGTGGAGGGGGCTGAATTGGCGAAGTTGCTGGTGGCTGTAGTGGAGATGGAGCTGGTGGTGGTACTGGGCCAGAAGAAGGAGGTGCAACACCTGGAGGCACCGATGACGGTGGTTGAAGAGCACTTGCTGCTGATGATGGTGGTGCAACGCCAGGTGGGAACGAAGATGGCGGCTGAAGAGCTGATGATTGCCCAGTACCAGCACCACCATAGCCACTAGGCGGAGGTGGTGGTGGAGGAGGATAAGCTGGTGCTGGTGCTGGAGCGGGTGATGGATATGCTGGTGGGGGAGGTGGTGGACTTCCATAACCCGATGGAGGCGGAGGTGGCGGAGGTGGAGGGCTTCCATATCCACCTTGACTCTGTCCACACCCAGTTTGACCTTGTCCGCAGTTATTATTGCTTTGAGGGAAGCTGCCTGGTGGATTCAGACCGCCGAGACTAGGCGGACCAAAGATTCCACCAGACTGACTGCCTCCGCCAGATGACTGACCACCATATCCACCTTGTTGCTGCTGTTGCTGTTGACCACAACTGGAAGTTTGAGAGCCGGGATTACACGAGCCCCCCGCCCCGGGTGCTGAAAATGGCAAAGACGGGGAACCAAAGACACCGGATCCTCCTGATCCAGAACCTTGTTGGCCTTGCGATGAGTCTCTAGGGTCAGAACCAGGTGCGTTTGGTACTATACCTGGTGGTCGCGGCAAGATGCTCGGCGCACCTGGAGGTATCGGAGCCGTAGATGGCGGCGCGATCAAACAGCATACACTCTCAGTGCAAGCATATCCAAGTGGACAACTGATGGAATCGGCACCCAAGCCGCAAAGCAATGGGCTTTTTCCTCCTAACGGCAAAAGTCCGCCTGGGCATGGTCCAACAGGAGTTTCTAAAAATTATGTCATATGATGGTAAGGTATCTTGTTTGATATAACTGATTGGAAAAACAGGACAACTTACTAATTACACAGTCATTTTCACACAAGGTAGTCGTTCCAAAGTTGTTCCTGTTGCCTTGACATCCTCCGTAGTAGAACAGTTTACAAGAATCATCCTCGGAATCATAGTAGTACCTTAAATGAGTTCCTTTACAGGAACCTGGATCTTGAGGTAACCTGCAATGGGGTTTTTGGACTTTGTTACTTGGTCCTGCAAAAGTGAACAGGATTAGAATTGGTCTTGTGAATTTGTTTGTACAATGCATACCTCCTGGTACAGTTGGAGGACCGAAAATTCCAGATGGTTGTGAAGCTGAGGGTATGCTAGCACCTCCGAAAATGCCGAGTTTGTTTCGACAACCAGGTGGCGGTGAAGTTGATTGACATTCGGCCCGATTTCCGTAACCCCCAGCTCCCGGACTTTGAACCCCTGGGGGAAGACTGCTTGGAGGCTGCAAGGCTCCTCCTCCATTTGAGCCATATCCACCGGATGGTGGTGGTGGAGGTGGAGCTGCGCCGTATCCGCCTGAGGGTGGTGGGGGTGGTGGTGGTGATCCATATCCACCACCGCCTCCTCCCGGAGCTTGAACGCCAGGTGGGAAACTAGATGGTGGTTGTAATCCACCAAAGCTACCACCTCCTCCTCCACCTGAACCGCCGGGTGCTTGAAGTCCATTTGGAAGTGTTCCTGGTGGCAATAAAACAATGTTTTGATACTTTTCGTATCCGGATTTTGGCGGCGGTTGGGCGGGCAGTTGCTGTTGCCCATAACCGGATGATGGACTTTCATTTGACCCATAACCTGGTTTCTTATCGTACGGGTCCTCACTAGCTGGACAGCAAGAGAAATCTAATCCGTTGAAATAGCAACTAGAACTCGGCGGGCACTGATTTCTTCCAGGCAAACAAAGGACAGGTCGACCGTCCGGATACTGAACAGCCGGTTGTCCATTCGGACACCTGGCAATGTCAACATTGTTTCCGGGTGGACCGTATCCTGCAGATGGTGGACCGTATCCGCTGGATGGAGGCTGTGGTTGTGGTTGCGGAGCAGCATAATTATTTGCAGGCGCTGGAGCAGGTTGTTGATAAGTTTGTGGAGGCGGTGGTGGGGGTTGAGCCGGCTGTGCATACTGAGGCGATGGAGTTGGTTGAGGAGGTGGTGGCGGTGGAGGCTGAGGTTGCGAATAACCACCCGATGGTGGCTGTGTTTGCTGAGAGTTGCCCGCTTGTTGTTGTTGGGGCTGTTGCTGCAATTGCTCTGAAATCTGTACCGCTTGGCGAACAGGCTATAAATTAAAATCGTTGTAGAAAAACTCATTTTCTCATTCATCAGGTGATTGAAAACACTTACGCCTGCTGGGGCAGCTTGAACGATTTGTTGATTTGGTAAATCAGATTCGGATGACTGAAAGTTTTCAGGTGGCAGAAGTTGACGCTGCGGTTGTTGGAACTGCTGTCCTTGTTGTTGCTGACCTATAAACAGAAAAAATATCGATTTATGATGTTGGCCGAATGTGAATCCAGCAAAGAAAGTGATTGAAAGGAAATGTGAAGAATGCGCAGAAAAGTTGTCTCGTGTCTGAGAATAGCAAGTGATGTAACTTGTATTATTCTTACGACAAAAGTTATCACAGTCTTCCTTAGAAGCAAAATTATTAGCGTTCCCTTGACATCCACCGTAAATAAACGTTGTACATTGTTGGATGGCACTTTCGTAATACCACCGCGGAATGTAAGCATAACACGGTCCAGGATCTTTCGGAATGTTGCATTGCGGGGCAACAAGATTTTGTAGTTGTGGTAGTTGTTGCTGGGGCAACTGTAGATGTTGCTGTTGTTGCAACTGTTGATGTTGGACTTGTTGTTGTATTTGAAATTGAACTTGCGGCGGTGGTAACGCATTGTTTTGTTGACACGTAATTAGTGGGGGTAGTATGACTTGTCCATTCGGTTGGTTATTGTTATTAGTTGGGAAGCTATTAGTTATTATTTGTGGTTGTTGACGGAACGTACCAGCGTTGAAGTCCGGATTACTGATGAACTGCTGTTGAGGCGCAAACTGTTGCGGAGGTACGGCGGGCGGAGCCGGATTGAAATTTTGCTGATTGTTCACTACTCGGTCGAAAACTAAAAAAAGCAGCTGAGTTTGACATCGGTATTGCAAATGCCGCTCATTTTCAACTGTAGCTGAAACATTAATTCATGCGGGTGCAAGAATAGTGAAATACCTGGACAAGAAAGTTCGCAAGTCTCTCTGCTTTCAAAGTTATTGCTGTTCCCGCCACATCCTCCGTACACAAACAATTCGCATCGCAAGTTTCTGCTATTGTAATAGTATCTAGGACTGTATCCTTTGCAAGTGCCAGTGTCTTTTTCTGGTGCACACATTGGTGGGACGTTGATGTCCATGGCTGCGGCTCCTGGATAGTTGAAAAGTGTGAAAGGGAAAAATGCACAATATAATGAAGGTAGAATTTTGCAGAAATTGTGAAGAAATTGAAAACGTGCAATGACATTTGCAGTTACAGAAGTGATAAGCCAAAAATAAATACCTGACAGACATCTTGCTTTGCACAAGTCTTCCGATTCAAAGTTGTTTGTGTTTCCAGTACACTGACCAAATTGAAACTGTTCGCAACGATTAGCAGCAAGATTGAAAAACCTTTCAACACAGTGCAAAATATGAAACTAAGTTTCAGTGGTTGAAAGCATTATTGCTCACCATCTGGTCACAAAGTTTGTGCATGGTCCAGGGTCTCTCGGGAGACTGCAAGCCGGATCTAGTCCTGCTGGGCCCGGTTTCGCGGATGGTTTAGCAGACAGTGGTACTGCTGTTCCTGCTGGGTTAACTGGAACAAAATTCGACGGCTGGGAGGTAGAAGCCACAGGATGTGCAGTTGGGATTGATGGTGGAATTGGGAGTGATGCAACAGTAGGTTCGACATTTCCAAAGTTCAACAGTGCACCTCTCGCAAGTTCGGAAGACTGCGGGATTTGAGCTCCGAGCGACGGTGCAAACCCTGGACCAGATCTGATAGCAGGCAAAGGAGCGCCTGCCTTTCCAGGTTGAGTGGAAGGTGGGCTAGCAACAGTTTTAGCAGAGATACGAGAAGCATTAGAGCCTGGAAGGAAAGTATGAAATTACTGGCAAAAGGCAGACAGAAAGGGTTAGGAGAAGTACGAAGGGGATTCAAAGTCATGCTATTGAATATTTTTCAAGCAAAAAAGAGCTATTAAGGTTGGACTATAGTTCTAAAAAATTCAACTCATAGGGCCAAGCCTTACTAAAAAACTTTCCACAGTGGATTTCACATTCTTTCAAACTGTAGAAATGATTCTTGTTTCCAGCGCAACCGGTGTACTCGAAAGCTTCGCATTGACGTTCTTTCTTGTTGTACCACCATCTCTGTTGGTTCGGACCTTTGCATTCTCCAGGATCCTAAACACGATTCACTCAATATACTCAAATCAAAGTGTTACCGCCGTTTTTACTTATCTTAAGCCTATTCTGTTGTTGTTTGTTGTTTGTTGTTTGTTTTTGTTTTGTTTTATTTTTTTTGTGACTTTTTTGGCATTTTTGTTTGCCTTTTCTCTTCGTTTTTATCATAGTCTATTCTTTGATGGTCACAGGTGGAAACTAGTGTACTTGCTAATTGCTGTTTTACCAATAAAAGATTCAGATTCAGATCAAGTTTACTCTACATGTTGATGGCTAATTTATGTTGAAGGTGCCTTACCATCGGTTGCGAACATTTGTCCAGCAGTTCGTTGAAGGAGTCGGTTTCAGTTTTCGACAATGGGCTCTTCGTTTCGATTACCGGTGTTTGTTGAGTAATGGATATAATTGCCCCTCGGAACAACGGAGTTTGGTTTCGGTTGAAAGTTTGGGGAACTAAAAAAAAATCAAAACCGTTCTGAATGCGAATATTAGTTACGCGCACAGTGCAATAAGCCGAATATCGATATGATTGTCATAAGAAACTTGAACCTGGAAATTGACACTCGAGTATGAATATAAGTTGAAAATTGTAAACAACTATTGAATGTTAGTGAGTTAAAAGCAGGTTGTGATTTAGTAATAACATGCATGTTAAAGTTAGCGTTCAACCTGGGAAAGAACCGTTTAATAGACCGGCATCGGCGCTAAACGAATCGGTGTCGTTAGACCTCGGAGTGGTTGTCGGTGGTTTGGTACGTCTTTGCGTCGCTGGACATAGGCATTCCAAGCATCCGCGTTGATTTGTTATCGGAAAACATTCAGACTTGCAACGAATACTCGGGCACGGAGTGGTTGTGTTAAAACCGCTGTTTTCTTGAAAAATAAAGTAAAACCCGACATGCACAAAAACAAAGAGCAGTCGGAAGAAAATAAAAACATAATGTTATAATTGTTCGGCAAAACAAAATCGGCAGATGTTGGGTGTCGAGGTGTGACAACTTGTGAACCTGCGGCTACAGTACCTTTTTGAACTGGTTGAGCGAAATGCGACGGAGCCAGAGTCGGAACCACGAGAGGCACTGTCGGCGCCGAAGGTGCTCCAGTAAGTAATGACGGTCGAGATTGAGGTGGAAGTGGTGATGAAGGTGGAAGCACTGTTGAATGTGGTAACGATGAGCCTACAGCAAGTAACAAAATACAGTGACGAAGTTAAAAACCATTGAAAAATAACAAATATCTAAATGGTCTCGTTAACTACGAAATTACGCGAATAAAAGCACTAGACAATGTGTTAGCAAGCGTACTTTCATCAGTCGCTGTGGTTGCAGGTGCAGAGGCAAATTGTGCAGAGTGCGCAAGTTCTGATTCAGTGAAAGGTTTAGCGAACTGTGCAGGCAAAACAGTGTATTTGGAAACATGCTCGGGTGCACCTTCAAATTGGAACGCTACATCCGTGGAATCCGAATAATCTTCGACGACTTCCTCATATTCGGGTATCGTTGTCGTAGTCTGTGATTTGGTTTTCGATTGCGCAGTTGAGGCATCTGTCTGAAGTTTGGTTTTCGTTTCAGGCACTGGCGCTGGTGGTGAAGTGGTGTGAACTTTTGTTTTTAAAGCAGTCTTTGTTTCCTGTTTGGATTTGATGGTCGTCGAATCAGGCGTACTCGAAGCGGCTATCGGCAAGGCGATATGCGAGGTATTTTGGCGGAATGTGCATGCGCATTCTTGACATCCCAACGGGTTCGTGACTTGAATGCAATCTTTGCCGCAGGTGATCACTGGACAGTTGGTACCGTTGGCTAGTTTCGGAAAGGTGCCTGGTTCGGCAGTAAAAACCACGTCTGGTGTCGGCTTATTTGTAACAGATATCGTGCTTGTAGTTGTAGTTGTAGTTGTAGTTGTAGTACTTGTTGTTGGAATAGCAGTAGTCGAACTCGAGGTATGAGTTGTTTCAGATTGTGTAGTTGTGACCGTCTGTTGTGCGCTTGAAGAGGATGTGCTTTCAGAAAGAGGCAAGGCAACGTGTGATGCAGATTGCGGAGAAAGGCAAGCACATTCTTGGCACCCGAGAGGGTTCGTGACCGTGATGCAGTCGCCGGTGCATTGCACCACGGGACAGTGCACAGGCCCTGGAGGTGCCGGTGAAGGTTTCGAAATCAAAGATTCCAACGTGTTCTGAGGAGGGAAAATTTCTGTGGCAACCGGTAGAGCAGGCTGTTGACCTTGTTGAATTGGCAAGTTGACGTGAGACGAAGACTGCGGAAAAGTGCAGGCACACTCTTGACAGCCGTGAGCGTTCGTGACTTGGACACATTCGCGACCGCAGAAAACTGGCGGGCAAATTGGAAGTGTTTTCGTCTGTGCAGTACTAGTGCTGGTTTTGTCTGAAAACAATTGAAGCAACTAAAGCAGTGTTTTAAGCAAAAAATCGGTCAAAATTTAAAGTTTTAAAGCAGTAAGAAGTTTCAACTTACCGCATCGACAAATTTGGCATCCGTTAGAATCGATTGACTTGACGCAAGTTGAATCGCAATTTGGAGGCTCTATTGGGCACGGAGCTACTGAAATAGGAAATGGCTGTTGAACATGAGTTCAACTTCTTCAGGAATCTGAATATGTCACTGAATCTGAACTTAAATAGAATAATTGCTTACTTCCAGATTTACGGGGTGGTTCACCGAAACCATTCGCCGATGGAAAGAATTCCGATAATGCGTTTTCAGCTGTTCGACCAATGTTCACTTGCAAGCGAGCTGTGGTATCAGTCGGAGGTGAAGCCGATGGCGGCACTGGTCCACCATTCAGCTGAGGTTGCTGGCCACCACCCACTCCTAAATATGAAAATACATTGATTTATAAATGGAGTAATTGTTAGTTATTGAAGGAAAAACAGCAGATTAGGCAACAGAATAAACATTACAAAAACACAATTTCCGCAACCGCTGAAATGTTAATGAAGTATTATTTTTATGAAAGAATTTCCATTGGATTTCGTTTGCATTCGTCATGCCATGTTACCAAATTGATGTTGTTGGACAACTTTTTTCCTCGGAGGGGGAGTGATGCTCGGTGGTTGAGCGGATTCGAAGATCGGCAAAGGGCACGCGCATTCGATGCATCCGTCTAGTTTAGTTATCATGATGCAGCTCGGATCGCATGAATTTGACTTTCCATTGGGACCGTTAAGGCAATTTTCGGGTGAAATATACTGTTTCGTTGTTTGCCAAAATTTGAAGTCGCAAGCGCATTCTTGACAGCCTTGCTTGTTGGTTATCGTCACGCAATCTTGCTTCGGACAGAAAATTAGCGGGCATTGAAGCGGTGTTGTGCTTTTCGTGTGAAACAGTTGTTCACCTTCGGCTCTGGTTCGCAGTCTCGGGGTTCGAGCTGTCTCCGCAGTGGTCGGTAGTGTCTCTGTTTGAACTTCGCTGTGCATTGTCGGAAATGGTACACTGACTATCATCGAATGCTGTCCGTCTTGAACATTAACGGTTTGTGTGTTTCGAATAGAAGGGTTCACAGATAGTGGTTGGAACACAGGAGGTGTGGGCATGGCTCTAGTTCCTGGCATCTTTGGCACCGCACTTGGGAATGCATTAGCAAACGGGTCATATCGACCATCCTGCGAAAATAGTGTTTGAGGCTCAGGTTCGAAAGTAATACCCAAGAAGTTTTGTTTGTTTTCCGTCAATGAATGGGGTGGTGAGGGTTGCTGAAACATTGCTGCTCCTTGCCCAGCAAAAATATCTTTCACATTCACCACTGAACTGGCGCGCGGTGCAATTGGAGCAACAGTTGCTGGGATGAACTGGTGCTGTTGGAAAAATGCTGTCCGCCAATTTTCGGTGCTCGCTGGAATCGATGCTACAGTTGCAGCTTGCACTTTTTGAGGAAACAAAGTCTGCATTTGCAAGGGAGGTATGGTACTAGCAAATTCGATGGGTTTTGCAGGTTCTGGCTCGGCTTCAGGGAAAATATGCTGATTCGGAGGATTTCGACCATACTGCGAACACACGCATTCATCGCAACTCGAGAACCTTATAACATAACTGCATTCGCGACTGCACTCTATCGGAAGACAGTCGAGGTCCGGTCGGAGTTTTTTTTTAATCCACGAAGAAGCCGAAACCGATTCGATGTATTTTTGTACAGTGTTCACTGAAATTTAGACCGATTAAGGGGAGAATCATTCACAATCCATCCCAACTTCCAGAAATTATGAAACTTCGAAACAATGAGCTAGCAAGAATGATACGATTTTCGAGGAAATCGAAGGATACCAAGATAGAGGGAAAATAAAGAATCATGCTCAAGAGATATCAAGAAAATGATGTTTCAATCAGTAGGACGGTTCTCAGAAAAGATATGACCAGACCATACACCTTCGTATAAAAACCGCAACTGATCTTCCAGCGAGCAACTAGCAACACCCAATATTGTATGTAACGCGAGCACTCATACCGCGATGGGCATCCTTATAAGGTGGCAAGTAGGAACACCAGCAAACTGTACAACCATTAAGGTCGTAGATAATTTGACAGTAACTAGGACAATAATCCAACGACGGACAGACAAATTGCTCTGTGCTGTCAGCGACAGTTTGATGTGTCGGATAAAAACCTAAAAAGTGTCGATATATTTTTGTTGCGAGTAATAAAGCCTGAGAAGTGGTGGGCTGCAATTGAAATTCGTCCAAATTAAATGGTGCCGTAGAACAAAAGTTTGCAGAGGAGTGGACGAGCCAGGTTGACCAAGCACCACTCTACCTGAATCTGTAGCCGCGTTGACGCCGCATGAACAATATGGACAATCATCGAATCCGAGCCGAATACAATCTCGATGACATTTTTTCATATCGGGACAGCGCGGCGGTACATTCTGTATTTTAGACGGTGGAACGAGTACGCTAAGTCGAGCAAGTTGCGGATCTTTCGCAGAACCTGTCGCACTTGCCGAAATCGTAGATGTACAATTGCACTCAGCGCAAGCGCCGGGCTGCTTCACTTGCCGGCATCCTTCCGGGCATCGCACTGGTAGGCATTCGTCAAATCCGAAATTACCTGAGTTTGTTAAAATTGTTAGAAAAATGAAAAACAGTAAGATAGAGGACGCAAACTACAAAGAAAAAATGAAAATAATCTTCGAGACAAAATTCCTTCCATCACAAAGTCAACATTTGTCGAACACTAGCTATATTTTGGTGAATCTGATTTTGAATATGATTCTGTGTGACCGAAAGAATTTTGCAACGTCATTCCATTATTTACCCGGTGTGAAAAACGGCGGTCCACCGAAAGGATCGACACTTATCGGAGTCGTCGACACGTTACCGAGACATGCACAATCCTGGCATCCAGTGTTTTTTGTTATAACAATGCACGGAGATACGCAAAACACCTTCGGGCAAGTTACTAAACACGGTAATCGCTGTTAGTAGCATCTGTTAGCACAGTTAGAGTCATAAAAAACAAAAAATTGGTTAATAAAATTATACATGTAGAACTCGGCGTGACGGATGCGTCGACTTCGTCGTCATTACCTCCTTGGCACTTGACGTGACATTCTTGTTGCGATTGGAAATTATTGCCGTTACCGCCGCATCCGCTGTACGCGAATTGCTTGCAAAAATTATCCGTCGTGTCGAACCACCATCTCGTGTAAAAATTATTGCAATTGCCTCGGTCCAACGGGTGCAAACAAACATTGTGAGGCAATTCTGAGAAATGGAAAAGAAAACGAAAATAAAAAAAACTAAAAATTGGTGATTGCTCAAACTTAAACATTTGCAACATGCGTAAATTTTAAAACATATAAAAATCATTGGCATGGCTCATAACAGTAAAAAAAATGCTTGCCTCTGCAAACTTGCAGACATTCTTCTCGGCTTTGGAAGTTGTTACCATTGCCTTGACATCCACCGAAAGTGAATGTTTCGCATTCACGTTTTGCTGTATCATATGACCTAGGGAACAAAGAAATGCTATTAACCCAGCTTCGCTTTCAGCATAGATGTAGCCTGAGTGCATCAGGATGAATGTTAAGGATGAGGGATTTTAAGTAGTATCCTTGGGGAAACACAGAGAGAACCAGGTGCAAAGCTCAAAGCCATCACATCTAAATCGAAGGTGTAGCCAGCTACAATTCGCTAGTTCTTCATTTATCCTCGAAAGTTGATCGCTTTCTACCTATTTTATAAATTGCTTGCTAAGGATCTCACCCGGGTTCGAACTCAGACAACTATGGTGGCAAGCGAACAACATTCAACAACGCCAATTTCAACTAGATGACTCTATCACTGATAGACAACTTCAAGTACTGACGAACAACAATTTAACGGTATTTAGAGAAACTTACCATCTAACGAACTTGCTCGAACATGGACCGGGGTCCTGTTGCTGTTGGCATACACCAGCTTGGTACGTTCGGTTCGGTTTTGCTAACTCAGCGGATTCCACGATTTGACTCGGGAATTTGAAATCTGACGGCTGACCACTGTTTTCGAAAGCTCCCGCTTCCGGCGCCAAGAACGACGACGAGAAACCTTGAAATCCGGGAGGTTTCGTTGGAGTGATTCGAGGGAAGTCAAAACCTGACGAAGGCGGCGCATTACCTGGGGCACCGAAGCTCGGCGGGTTAGCATTGGCTGGCTGTTGCTGTCCAGCTGGCTGAGATACAGCAGATTGCGCAACAGCAGCTTTTTGAACGGGCGGAGGCGAAAAGGACGGTGGTTGTGGTGGCGGGGCGGGGGGTGCTGGAGGGAGTGGGGATGGGGAAGAAGAAGATGCTATGGTCGGTACACCAATTTGTGCTGTGGTAGAAACTACTGGAGGTGAAGAAGAAAGAACAGAAGAAGAAGATGGTGATAGCGGCACAGTTGCGATGGGAGTTTGATGAATAGTGCTGGTAGTTGAGGGGGAAGTGGCCACTGTTGTGGTAGTGGTAGTCGTTGCAGGCGTTGCGGTTGTAGTAGTAGAGCTAGACGATGTTGCAACTGGTGGTGTAATCGACTCTGATTTCACAGTAGCCACGCTGGACGTTGCATCTACGGCCAGACCGAGTTCGCTCGATGTCGGATTAGATGTAGATTCTGAAATGCATTTTGTGCAAGAACTGCAATCCACAAAACAAATTTATGTAGTTTCACGTACGTTTGCCGCAGACTTTTTGGCAATTTGCCAATTCTTTGAAGTTGTTCTTGTTTCCTCCGCAGCCGCTGAAGAAGAAGTATTTGCATTCGCCGATTTCGCCGTTGAAGTAGAAACGAAGTTCGAATTTCTCGCAACTGCCTCGGTCTTTAGGCAGTGAGCATATAGTTGCAGGATCATCGTTGCTGGACAGCGAATCTGAATTCGCAACTAAAAAACCAGATTCAAATTTTTAGCCGAATAGTTATAAGAAAATGAAAAGATTCCGTGCTACCTTGCTCATTGCTAGGACAGCAGGCAGCATTTCGTCCTGAGATAGTGCACAGGTGACCTGCAGGACAGGTCTTGTTTATGCAGTTGAACTGTATTCCGTGCTCGTCCAACAATGGCTGCGCTCCTTTGCCGCATATCGGACCTTCAGGGACTGAACATTGGATTTCGCATTCTCGCTGACTGACGAAATTGTTGCCATTGCCACCGCAGCCACCGTAAGAAAAGGTTTTGCAAACTTTTTCTTTCATATCATAAAACCTTAAATAGGCTTATTTTAAAAAAACAGTAACAGCACCAAGAGGAAATCTGTTTGTCATACCATTTGCTGTAGCTTTGCTGGCAAGGGCCCACATCTACCGGCACATCGCATTGAAAAGTTTGCGCCACTGTTGTAGTAACATCATCTTTTTGTGTTGCTAAGCCAGCCCCTAAAATTGTCGTCATTTGAAGCACAACCAGCGATAGAGGAATCTTAGATTTCAAGTGTAGTCTAGGAACAAAGTGGAACTAAATAGTTTTTAGCAAGTAGAATAGTAGCATGTAAATAGCAAAGCATTAGTATTTAGCGTGCGTGTTATTTTTAGTTTTGCGAAAGCAGTTCCGTTACCCCGAGGCGTAAAACACAACCGGCCGCAGCCGTTGTAGCAACATTTAGATTTCCCGCTGCAATCTGAGTCGATGCGACATTCGCGAATGCAAACTCCGAATTCGCCGATACGTGGCTGAGGGCAGATACCTGGTTTGGCATTCGGATCAATTGCATGATCAGGAGGTAGTTGATATCCATAGAGAACTGGAAAAGATTATTGCTAGTAGCCGCAGAAACATATAAAGTTACTCGCGAAGCGTTATTAATGGAAAAATGTTAAAAGTTTGAGCAGCCAGGAAGTAATAAACAAAAAGCAATAAAACATTCTCAGATGTAAATAGAAAACCACAAAGGTTGACATCTCTCGCAAAAATGCCGTTCGAGATATGGGTCACGTTTTAAATGTTGTTGCGATACACGACACTTTTTCAATGAATCCGTCAAACTGTGCCACGCGTGCGCGCCATTATTTTCCACGCCAGTGAAGCTATAGTGTTCACCTTGGCGATTCACTTTTTGCCGATAAGTACAAAAGTACGAATGAAAAGGTCTTGAAAAGGTAACATGTAGGAAGAAAGTCTTACGCAAGAATGCGCCTCGCGAGTAACGAATGGAAAATGGTCGCGAACCAAAAATACATCGATGATCGCGACAAAACGAAATGAACCATTATTAAACGAATCAGATAACGACACAAAAAAGAACTATTACCATCATTAAATGAAACTGGTGAGGACACGAAATGTAACTATTACCATTTGTGCAATTCGGCATAATCGTCGATCCAGCTTGTGTGCGAGTGCCTTGCAATTCGAACCCATCTTCGTTCACGCACCAGCACATTTTCGACGTGTCGTCGCATTGGATCTGTTCAAAGTCGCCGGTCGATGTGCATTTGGGGACGAAACTTCCGCTAATGGTGACCGAATTGGAACCATCTGCTCTCGTACGGTCCCCGTCTGCATCTCTTTGTTGCTCGCATTCTAAGATACGAAGACACGTTTCGTAAAGTTGTAGTCCTCTAGCTCGATATTTTTTTGATTTCGCTCGATACAGTCAATAACTCTCATTGACTTTGCGAAGATTTCACTTTTCAGTTCATTTCAACCGTAACAGCCTGCAGCGTACAGTACCATAACTTGACAGTGTCAATGGCAGGTCAATTCGTTCGGCAATAACTCATCGACAAATTTTCCGCTCAAGTATAAAAATGACGAAGCGATTTTCGGCGGCATTGACACACTCAGTTGCGCAATAAATAGGGCACTATGAAATTTGGATTGGATTGACATTGAAGCGAATTATTTCAGTATTGGTCGATTTAAAATGCAGAGACACAAGTTAAAAACTCCAAAAAAAAACAAATTATCTTACTCGATTTGGACTTTTCTGTACTGTTCGGAACAATTTGAACTGTCGATTGAGTTTGAGGAGCATCAGTACTGATCTGTTTCGTGGGTAGATTAAGAGCAGGCTCGACTGTCTGCTTAGTAGGTAAATTAACAGCAGGCTTCCACGTAACTCCTTCAGTGGACGAAGCTTCAGCGGACTGATCAGCAGGATTGCGAGTAAAGAGTTTAGTTCCAGTAAAATTTGCGTAAGACGTTAAAATTTTAGTTGTTCCGTCGGTGCCCATGAATGGCCCGGTGGCTATCGTACCAGATTTAGTACCCATACAACTCTGCTCGCATTCTTCTTTGTACTTGTACAGTTCCGGTTCGTCTCCATTCTTTCGACAGTGACCGTACGGGTACGAAACGCATTCGGACTGCCTTTTGTAATATCTGAGAACAAATTGCGACCGAATCTCTTTACCATCGGAGCCCGGCGGGCAGGTTGAACGGAACGGTTGTCTTTGGCAGGGATCGATTTCTGATGCTGCAATAATGCGCTCATGTATAATCCAAAAACAAGAACAAAGTCGTCTCGTTAAGATTTACCTGCAGAAACACATGCGCTCGCCCATAGTATGAGCAGGAGCCATGAAACTTTGGGTGACCAATAATTAATCATGCTAACGTCACCCACGTACAGAAATGAGTTCCTTAATCGGAGTTCCCAAATCGAAACCAATAAAGTTTATATTTCAAATAATACGAAATACTCGATAGAGCCGCGACGAGACAGTAGAAAATGGAGACCCGAGAAGGAGGGGCGGCTTGGGTTTCTTTTTTTAATAAAAATGGATGTTTTCCTTCTTGCGCTCGTCGACGATCAGGTATTTGGGTAAAATTTAGTATAAATGAAACATGTAAAACATGCCGCCCGTCTTTGGCTAAATGTATGGTATGACGGTCGAGAAGGCATTAACTCTTTCCTATGCGAACGCCGAACACCGCGCAAACGCCAATGTACGGGACCAGGGAGGAGTTCGCCGACCTTTCGCCCTGCGACACTCTTCTCCGGGTCTCCGAAGAAGTTGGTCGCGAATTTCGACGAAGACACAGAGACGGAAAATGTAGAAAGGCGAAAGTGAAAGGCGGATGACACACATTTTCGCTCGCCCATCTCCATAAACGGTTCGAGGCCCCAGAGTCGTCTCTCGACGTCGAAATAATACATCCGTGGCGAATACGCGAACGCGTGCAGTACGTGTATCGGAGTCAACAATGGACCGAATATGAATGGATGAAAACCAGATTCGGAACAGAAACGGGTCACTTGTTGCAGTTTTTCTCTTCCACACATCCTCGCCTTGAGAAAACTTTCAATTTAATTATTTTTTGTTACAAATAGTTTTCATTTGTTTCGATGTCGCGAAAAAGTGGGGAGCGATTTTAGTTTTTTACTTTATTATTTTAGACAGTTCCAAACTTGCAATCTAATTAAAACCAATTTTAATACGAAACATACTTGATAGATAGAGTAAAAATCAACTGCTCGTGATTATTTTCAACCATAGACAATTCGAACATAGAATCATCATTCTTCGGTTAAAATGAAAGGGAAGCTGTGGAATGTTAGCATGAAACATTTTTTTTGCTTTTTGATTATTATTTATCATGTCTCTACTTTAGGGGGGGGTGCAGTCTTATAATTTATTCGCGTTTGCTTTGTCAAACAAACATTCAAAGAAATTTTCCTCTATTTCATTTGGTGTTTACCATTTATTCACAATTACAGCATTTACTCAATCATAAGCGGCCCTTGCTTCTAGCCATAAACAATACTAAATTGAAAAAAATCTTGAAATCTTAAAATCTTTCGTGGCTTAAGTCCACACTTCCCCGTGCTTCTTCATACTCGTTTGTTCACCGCCCCAGCTTATAAGTCTCACCAAGAGCGATGACATATCCGGTAAAAAATGCAAGTTATAAGTGAGTAAATACCATTCAGCAATGCTAGCTATAACATCCTGAAACATTTAAAATGAAATACTGTTGGACATTTAATTACTGGGATATCAAACTAATCGGACACTTTCGAAAAAGCTCATTCAAATAAAGAATCAAAAAGCAAACATGGACTATAAATGCAATAATAAAAAAATGGCCATTTACTTTGTTGTCACCTCGCGCTAACGAAAGTTAGCCTTCTTAAAATAAATGGTGATTTAACTACTCACAGTAATCAAAGAGTAATCAAATTTAGTGTTATTTCATTAAAACAAACATTATGAAACATTGTTTTTGAATTCAAAAGTGTTTTTGTTTGCTGTGAATGTGTCACGGGCAAGTTGCCAGCATGTTCGAGCAGAAGCCACATTGTAAAAAGAAATAAGTTGTCGGGTATCATAACCAGTGGATTACTGTAAATGTTGAATAGTAACCTATCGAATGGATCTGCCCCCGAAGGGTTGGAGGGGGGATATATTTGAATGTGTTACCAGAATAGCAATGTGGGCCAACTTCCTGTGCCAATCAAGTTAGTTGAAAACTTGTTTGCTGCATTTACTCCATTGTAAGCCGTGGCTTGTACATGAAACATCCCCCTCCAGGTGCGATTTAGAAACGGGCGCGGCTTATAAATGGGTAAACGGTAATTATTTTTTCGACAATAGCATCAGGATAGTTATAAATGTAAACAAAGAATTTGTATAGAAATAATATTGACCAGTTTCGAGTCATCACTTTTGTATCAACTCCTCAGCTTTCATTAGTTCCCTGTTTTTACGTTCGATTTTTGCTTCATTTGTGTTATGTAATTATGTCGTGTTTTAATACTGTAAGTCGTTTAATCAGTTCAGTCGGTCAGGAAGAAGTAACTGGGAAGTTCGTCTGTAGCGGACGACGTCAGATCGATGTTAGATTTGTTTTAACGCGGGCAAGGGTCAGCGAGTACACGCCGAATTTAGGTTTCACGAAATGGTGACCTCCGGGCAAAATTAGGCAAAAACACAGGTCTCGGACATTCAGTGCTCACCTAGTGACGGTTTATAGCTAGATACACCCGTATGTTGTACTAGTTGTTAATTGAAACAAAACTCTTTGAGGAAAACGATATTTTAAGAACGTTGATCTGTTCGGAAATCGCTACAGACTTACTGTCCCGATAACTCTCCCGCCGGCCGAATATCTCACGCCTTCCATCACCTTACGGTTTTTTTGTTTGTATCGCTAGTATCGCATTCTTTACGCTTGTTGACAATGATGAATTATTTGTGTGCCTTATAAAACTTATGATACTCCATACTACGTATAGATGCATAAATAAAATATTTGTCTTTCTAAAAACGACTTGGTGTATCCTTTTGCCGAAACAGCGGAAATTCCTATATGGAAACTTGCTTATCAAAATTTCAAAAGGAAAGCGTTTATCCAAGACAAAACAAATAGGCTGAAAAGTGAATCAAGTTAATCATCACAGTATAGGAATCCGCTGTTATGTGTTGTGTTCTACCATGACATAATCAGTTACGAATGTAGCAATTTTCTCAAATTTGCCATGAACATGAAATTAATAATTATAATAATGCAATACACCGAAAATCGTCAAAAAACAAAACAGCAGACATTCCAAAATCATTTTCGACTGAACCTGAATATTATGTCGCATGGTAAAATTTGGTTGCAGGCTCGCACTTCCGTCTATTCGTAATGTGTGGTCTGACACTGAGTTACAAAAATAAAGTTTCCAAAACGTTTTTAATTTATTGTAACTTAGTGTAAGCAATACAATTATCAAAGTACGAAATGAAAAGTGCATAATTGTTTTCACTTAAATCTGTCCCTGACGCCAAATAAGTAACTGATAAACTTGTATAACAAGTTAAAAATAGAACATTGCTTGAAATTAATGTAATCAATCATTTTGCATCAACAAGTCATAAATGAATGCAAATCACATTCGTACAAAACAGCACCCTGTCTAATAACAACGAGACATTCCTTCCTGAGGGACTTGTGGTGAAAACAGTTGATGGCACAATGCTGGTAATAATATATTAAAACCACAGTTACCATTTTAACTCACTTATGAGCCACACCTGAACTAGCGATGTTTCGGGTATAATCGCGGCTTATTAGCGAGTACAACATTGTATTGATGGCAAACTATAGGAACGAACAACATGTAAGCTTTTGCTAAAAGTTTTGCTATTTGCAGCTGCTTTAGATCACCCATCTAACATTTGAACCGCTTTAGCGATTTACGCTCGAAGAACAAACAGATTCATCCATGGAAGACGCACAGTTTTGCTGCTTGTTGTGTTTGATTTCTTGAACTCACTGGACATTATAAATCAAATAGTGAAGGTAAATGTGTTGAAGGTATGTTCAATTTTGCAATACATCGCATCCAATACCGATTTTTCTAGCCCATCAACGAATTGGCATGCATTGTCACATCATCTTTACAAGTCACTGTGGTATAATTGCTGCTTATTATTAGTGCGCGTAATGTTCAATTATATCGCTATTGATAGCCACTGCAAATTTTAGGTTAATATATATATAAAGCGGCGTATTGTAAAAAATGCTGCATGATACTTACCCCCGTATTAACAGGCACCCTCATACTAACTCAGTTATAAGCCGCCTCGATCATAAGCCGCACTTAGAGGACGGACAATTTAGGGCCGCCTTACTTGTAATAAAAGAACTAAATGAAAAAAGAACAATTTACTTTCAACAATTATTATGTAGGGCATTGAGTATGGTTCCTCGCCGAGCAGCTAGAGGAAATATAAAAATAGTAATTCACTTCGAACAGATCCACATGTTGCAAAACATGAATTTTTTTATCTCCCAAATAGATTTAATTTAAATTTAATTTAATTGAACATTTTCCAACTACTGCTGTCTTCATATATTTTTTTCTGTGGTTTTCATATTTCTTATCGTACTATTACATCTTCATAATTTATATAAGTTAGGAAAAGTAATACTAGTTTATCACAGTTACAGTATTGTTTTATAATTTATATTTCGCGCTGTTTTATTTGATATTCAAGTACGTTTTGATTTGTAAGCTTTAACTAATCTATGCTATTTCTTGGATTGTATCCAATTTTGCGTTTATTCCTTTTGAATTGTTTAATGATTGTTATATTGTGCTGCTCTGGTTGTATCCAGGCGCCCTTTAATAAACTACGAAAATATAAACTGTTGTATAGGGTTAAGACATTTGTCTAGAGTTCGAAATTTGGTAAACAGTTTGGAATTGGCATGGAGGGTATTGAGATTTGCTTTACTCGAGAACTTAGGTTAATCGGTGCTAATTATTCGACGCACTCTAAGTCCGTCGATTGCCAGAACTCTTACCCACCTGTTTACACTAGTCCAGTAATTAGGTCCCCACACTCTGATCCTGTTCCCATTGATCTGCTATTTTTCATCCAAAAATACAAGAAACTGTATACAGTATGTAATTGAGTTTGCTAATGAGTCATCCACTCCTGCCACAATGAATTAGCGAACTTTTCAATTTCATTTGTTGTTTAAAACAAATAATTCCCAGATGTTTAAATGTCAAAATGTGGCAGATGCCACAATGGCGAGTAATTCTTAATTTGGTTATTAAACAGTTTCTGTAAAACATTAAAATGTTGGTCTTTCGTCAAGTTTGATTGCATAATTTGAGCGATCATGAACCGAAAATCCACCTTAAAAGGTTAATACGACAAAATTTACAAATGAATAAAAACATTGAAAGAATAATTTAATGGCGTGTTTCCTAGTCGGTTAAACGAAAAATCGTGCATGTTATAGATATTATTTACAAACATGCAAAAAATCTTTCATCCAGATATTACTTTGGATCTTTGGAAAAATTCACCTGCTCGCTATTATTTCCAATTGTTAACAATTCGCAAATCAAATAAACATTCTTCGAATAAAGTCTACTTGGCAGCTTAGCAAGAAAGATTTTTAGTTTTTTTATTATTCAACTATGAACGTCACAAGAAGCGTTGACATTGCCCTAATTACCACTTTTACTTTTTTCACCACTGTCGGTTTGGTATTGTACATTTTGATATTTCCCGCTTTAGTATTATTTTATTGTTCCTCAAAACAAACATTTTACATCCTGCTTATTTCGCTTGCTATACCGGAAATAGCTTGGCTTACTTCGAATTTGATTTATACAATTCCGTCCATAGTTCTCGGTCGGTACCTATTCAATAGTCAAACAGAACGTATTATGGGCAATTTTGATACAATCGTATATTACATGCAATTGACGCATTTGTTTTTCATAGCCACGAACAGATTGCGGTTTGTAGCTTGCAAATCCTTGGAGACATTCGATAAAGTGTTTACAGTTAGGCGAACGTTGATATGTCTTGCCATTATGTGGGCATTCTCCATAGGTAATATTTTTGTCTGTTGCCACCTTCATTTTCTCAGTTCCACGGTCTAAATCCTCTGTCCTTGTCAGTTTTCACAATTAGCCAGCGCTCAAATAAACCTTTTCCTTATCCACTTTATTCATATTTGTTCTTGGTTCAGTTAGCTATAGAGCCAGCCAGTATAGGCCTTGTGTTGTTTCAGGGAATGGAATTGTTCTGGAGGTGGCCTCGTGTGCAAAATATCTCAAGCACTATTATTGGACCATGACATGTTCAAGCGATACTGGCGGTTCAGTCGCAAAATACATAAACGCAAGCGGGTCTAACTTTTTACCGCTAGCTAGTACCATGGCGTATGTTTTTCTATGGATAATTTTAACCGTGAGGAAAAAGGGCATGTGCGACAATGGAAGGCAGGCATTGAAGAAAAACGTTAGATCGTTTAACAAAACAACAATAGCCAACCAAATCAAATGTAATTTGGATGTTGTTTTTTTGTTTTCAGATAAGCTTGACAATTCAATTTTCGCTGGTTACTGCTTGCATAATCTGCGAAAGTCTTTCCTATTGGATTTTACCCTTGTTTGTTCATGATCAGGTGTCCCTGTCGGCAGTGGCACACATGTTCGCAGTGGCCTGTTGTTCGATTAACCCATACGTGTATATTGTTTTCAACGAAAAAATCAGAGACAATATGAAAAAATATTTGAAATTGTCGAATTGTTCATCATCGACTGTCCAACCTTATTAAATAAGAAGAAATTGTTCACTTTCAATTTCACTACTTGATTGTGCCTACGGGTTCCATGCATTTTCATGTTTGTATTTTGGTCAAAAATGTGTGCAGTTGCTCTTAAATGAAAGTCAGTGTCCGCTTAAAAATACAATACAAAATGACATGGCATGACGAGTTCACAGGGAGGGAGGGAGTAAAGTAGGGAGCTCTGCCAATGTGAACAGTTGCGAGCGAGCAAGTCTATCACCAAAAGAGGGGTTTTATATACACCATATCTTTTTCTTCTTTGTCACAGCATGTCTTAATATATCTTCATTTTTCTTATTTTGACAAGCAGAAAGCCATTTCCTTATTTTAGCAATCATAAGTAGTCAACCAACTTCAAGGTAAATAATGCATGTTATTGTCGTGCTTATACAGGGTGAGGCACGAGAACCAAGTGGTTTTGGAAGGGGTATTACTCTCTCGTTATAGAAAGAAGGGGCGTGCGCTAGGTGGTGTTGCATTCCTTGGCTCATAGCATTTCACTGTCAGTTACCATCATGGAGCCGTGGATGCTAGAACATCAGATGTTTGCGTACGATTGTTTTGTTAAAAATAACGAGTCGGTGACCGCAGTTCAACGTGCGTTTCGTCATAGATTTAATGTTCATCGAAATAATGCTGTTCCCTCGCGTGACACAATCTTGCATTTGGTTAATAATCTTCAAACTAAAGGCTCAATAATGAAAAAAAAACCGCCCAGTCCCCAACGTACTGTGTGTACTCCAGAGAACATTGAAAGGGTCAGACATGCGATATTGAGAAGCCCAAGACGCTCTGCTCACAAACATTCTGCTGCACTTCGAATCAAAACAAAACAATCGTATGCAAACATCCTATGTTCTAGCGTCCACGGCTCCATGATGGTAACTGACAGTGAAATGCTATGAGTCAAGGAATGCAACACCACCTAGCGCAAGCCCCTCCTTTCTATAACGAGAGAGTAATACCCTTTCCAAAACCACTTGGTTCCCATGCCTCACCCTGTATTACATCAGTGAGAAAAATGTTTGGTAACACGTTGTTTGGTAACACGCTGAACAAAATTAACTTTACCAAAGTGAACATTGAGAAAGTAATGTAACTGGATGGACTATGGCTCGGCCACGCGCTAAATTTGCGTTTTTTAATTTGTTATTTATTTTTATAAGTCAAATCGGCCGCGTTTATGCGCTTTATCGCAATACTGCTTTATACGCGCTCGCCGCATCGTCTCGATCCTCACGCGATGCTAATGGACCGCGGCGCGGCTAATGCAAAAATCGGTCGCGATTGCTTAATGGACAATGGACTTCCAAGATAGAAAAAGACAGAATTGTGATTGCTTGGCTTAATGTTGAGTTGTTATTCGTTTCACTCTCATTTTATTCGTCGAAATTAGCTTAGCTATTTCAAGGCTTAGGCTTAAATCCAATTCCAAATTCGAAAGTTTTATTGTTTTGTTTCAACTTTATTTCGTGTGTAAACAGTTATTTCTTCCCTAACAAGATTTCAGCTTTAAAATTCATGTCTGCGTTTAAAGCAAGTTTGGGAAGACTGAACAAGCTACGATTCACATGTCGTAACTCAGCCCTTTGTAATTACTCAGCAAAGTTTATGTATTTCATCAGGAAACAAAGAACTTTTTGGCTTCACTCATTAAAGCGTCTGCAACCAATCAACGAACTATTGGTCAGCCATCCGTCTCTGGCTAATAGAATTCAAGTTCTGTAAGAAACTTCCGAACAATTACAGTTTCTCGACTCCGTTTAACAAAGATCGAGTGGAGGTTCATAAACCATGAAGGCATGGTATATAAGTTACACAGCAACCATAGTGTTGTAAGCTAGCACTTCCAGCGTCGTGCTAGATACGACCCTTTAACCTGCCTCAAAGCCTCAACAAATGGAAACCATCCGACGGGGTTACAGTACATTGGCCTTTTAAGCCAAATCTGAGGACATGTCATCCAACAGTCCGCCTGAAACTCTTAAACATTTAGTACACGATTCCACATATTTGTGAAGAAAATAATGGTCGGAGCCATAAAAGCAATTTAAAAAAACATTTTTAATTTAATTACTAAAACATTTTATGGCCTTATGCGAACCATTCTGAAAAAGTATGTGTTCTTATTTTTTCTGTCCAAGTTATCTACCAAACAAGAGACATACAAAAATGTCATCATACAAGTCCCCCTCCCCCCACGGTATGCAAATCACTTTTGTTCAGACCCCCTTTAGCATGGCATATTTATTAGCGGGACTCACTTAGAGTCATGACAAGTCAGGAGTCAGGAATCCAATGCTCGAAACTTTGAAAAATTTGTATGTGAAATGTTTCTTTTGAATTAAATGGATATGCTGTAACACATTTATTACTAAATAGTAGTGCAACATATTTGTTCACCAGTCTAGCTGAGCTAAGTTTTAAATCATTTTACGGTTTACAGGTTAGGCAACAAGCAGGATGTGACAAAAGGAATCAAAGTATTACCTTGATTTTAACTAAGAACTAACTATCACAGCCTCTGACAAAAAAATATATCCAGGCTGTCCTGTAAATAAAACATATTTAAAGAATAGAGCAAAATTTGATACACCATCATGTAGAGAATTCAATTCTGTGTTGAATAGTATACCTCTTGTCGTGTTGCGTGCAACAAGGTGGGCATGAACTTCAGGAAAAGGAGACAACTTCAAATCTTTCATTTTGTGTAGTTTTTCTGTTCCAAACATGAGTTTTGATTCTGAAGAAGCGAGATTAATCGATCAGATTCAGGTTACAGCCTTTTTTAAAGCAAATAAAGCAGGAGTCTTCTTTCCTACGAAAAAATGGGTAGTCAATGCATTAAAACGATCCAAGGAAAGGGTTCAAAAGCATTGAAGAAAAAGCGATCAAAGTGTTTCACTGATTTTTCGATTCGTGGTTACCCAGTGAGTTTATGATGGAAAATGGGAACAAGTACGTTGAAGTCTTTTCGGACTATCTCACAAAATATGCGATGGCTGTACTGCTACAACGATACCAGGCGAAAGAAATCGCGCCCGCCATTATGACAGAAGTCATGTTACACCACAGGGCACCAACTCAGCTGTTATCAGATAGAGGTCGAAACTTCCTATCTGACTTAGTTTACGAGATCTGTTAGTTATGCAACACAAGGAAAGTGAACACGACGCCATACAGACCTCAGACAGATGGTTTAGTAGAACGCTTTAACAAAACTCTCGCCAACATGCTCGCCATGTACGTCAGCAAAGGAGGCAATGATTGGAATACGTTTTTACTGTACGCGCTCTTCGCTTACAACACGTCAGAACAAACATCAACAAAACATTTTTCTTACTGTACGGGCGCCAGCCGCGACTTCCAATAGACGCCGCCTTAAATTTCAAACCTAGCCGATATACAATCGACGTTGAGGACTACGCCTTGGAAGTTCCTCGTCTCTTGACAGCGGCTTGGGATAATGCGAGAAAAAGCATTGAAAAAGTGCAAGAAAAACAAAAAAGGTATCACGACAGGAAAATAAACGATGTTGCATATCAAATCGGCGATCGAGTCTACAAACATGTTGAAAAAGAGCATAAGTTTTCTCACCCGTGGAAAGGACCATACACTGTCGGCGCCATCAAATATCCAAACGTTTTTATCTACCCATCGCATAAAAACGATAGCTTTAGCGAGTGGGTTCACATCAACAACGTCAAACTGGAACATTCCGAGCTCACACGGCACACCCCCGACGAGGCGTCGGACGACGACAATGAAATTGTTCGCCCGAAAAGATCATCGATGTTTACAACCTCGGCAATACCGACGCCAGATTTCATACAGACCCATCCTTTTCTGCCAAACACAGACGATCCGACTAACGGCGAAAAACAATCTCTAACGCCGAACATTGAACTCGTCGATGTTTTGTCTAATTCATCGGTTGACGATGATGACATTTCTATAGCCGGGCTAACCCAGAAAATCGGCTCACAAACCGTCCGAAACAAAGCAACAGTCGACTGAATCGCGTTATAACTTTCGCCAACGCGAAACGATTCGGTCGCCCGCTCGTTTCGAGTCGCAATAAAATCCTAAAGTCCAAAGATTTTGTTTTGTATATAATATTTGAATATCCTCGCTTACTTGCTTCTGCTTTTGACAATTTTATCCAACGACCTGGCGCAAACTACAGCATGCCACGACAGTTTTTTTGTTCCTAAATTGTGAAATAGACCAGACGTCTTCTATATACGACGAAACTATTTTTATTTTGCTAACGTTGCTGCTCCTATTTAACATTATCATAACCGCGCTTGCTACGGCTCGGCAATTCCACATAATCGCTTCTCGTTTATCTCATCCACTCGAATCTAGCCGTGAAACGGAGCGGCTAAGCGCCCAAATTACTGTACAAATCGTATTCATGTAATTTATTTATTCATTTAGACAGTATGCTTACAGAAATTTATTATCCGACGCCAACGTTTAGCGGAATCTCTTGCTATTTTTGCTTCCAACATCGAAGGGGAACTATGTACTAATTTACGCCATCGTTAGTCGTGTAATAATTCGACTGATTTTATTTCAGATTCCGCAAATTTATTGCATTGCAAAATGTTAAGTACACAGAAAGAAATACAACAATTGCAGGAATCGTACCACCGACTATGGCAGCGGGTGTTCAATCGAAGACCGTGCGAATGTATGTTTCGAATAGCTGATACAGTACAATTAGTTGATATGGCCTTCTAAGAATTGAAAAATTACCCGATATTGGCTGGAGTCATCGCGATCGACGGCAAATTTTATAATGATGAAAAATTGGCGAGGTATCTGTGGAGAACACTGGACAGACCTCAATTGTATCGATCGGGTTATTAGGAGATAATCGAAAAAACGGACCATTCGTTCGTATCTTACAGATCGCCAGAGCCGACGGACGAGTGTGGATATTCGATCTTTTCGCACTACAAGAAATTCCATATCGATTGCGGCTTCTCTTGCAAGCCACCGATTTCACTCGCATCACTTACGCCTGGCCGAGAGACTATACGGCCTTATGAACACGCAGCGAGATTCAGCAATAGAAAAATCCGCCGATGTCGATGCTGGTTGTATTATAAATACGATCCACGAATTAGAAAAGAAGACTGGGAAATATCCAAATATTCCCTGAGACTTCCGTTCTTTGGGAAGTCTCGGCGATGCTGCTAAAACGATTTTTAATTATAATTTCGAAAAGGGGATGTGGCGACATCATTTTTGAAACCATCTTATCTGAGATGCGAACAGCGATTACCTTATCCCTCGTCGCCACTTACAAAGCGCCGCTGTCGACGCCATGGCGCATTTCGACATTTACTTGGCGTTGGATAAATTTTACAACGTGTTGCGAGTTTCCCAGCGTAAATATCAGTTGAAACACGCATATCATAAATTCCCGATGCCCGAAACTAGCTTGACGTCGCGATTACCAAGCGAATTTCGAGAAATCGGCTATCACATTGAGGCCACAACACTGCCGCCATCATTACCATCAGCATCCACAGCCATGAAAAGTCGGCTGCCATTCATGACGAAGACCCATTCGAAGGAAGCGCAGTCAGAGGTAGCTGTGACAAATCGGCTCGTCGCAGCAACCGACCTCCACCAACGAACAACGGATTGATCAATGCTCGAGACTATCTGACTATCCAGAAGCAAAAAAAATTAAATAAAAATGGTTCATTTTTCTTTCAATTTCGTTACCTTATTTTCTCTTCTTTTCGTCATTTATATTCTGCTTTATACTTGAAATACAATTTATATATAATTCCTGCTTTCATTTTAATTGTCGGGGCGCCAATTTCCCAAGGAGAGAGCTGTAATGAAGCTATGAATCTTGACTTTATCAAATCAACAGCCAATTTTAGAATATTTCAACATAATTTCTTGTATTCTAATTATGTAATCAATATTTCTCTTCTAATCACAATTTCACTATCTTATTCGATAATTTCTTCCATTTTCTGAAATATCAAAATACTGTATTTTCATTAAATTTATTTCTAATTTTTTCATAACATAATTTCTCAGAGTTTACATTCCAATATTTTCCAATTTCAAACCCAAACATTCAGTCATTATTTACGTTTCTATCTGCCCACTTTTTCTCCTCATTTTCCACCAGTCCCTAGCGTTTTTCTGTACTTTTCCCTCCCATTTTTGTGAATCAGCATTTGTGCTTTATAAACTGCTTTCATGTAACTTTCGTGGCACTTGTTCGAAATCTAGTTTCACTAGTGCGCTTGTCGACTTTAACGTTGTATTTTATTATTGAACGTGCCATAAAATTATATCGTTTATTTGTCATCAATAAAACTTCCGAATTTGCACTAACCACAGCACTTCCATCACAGTATGTATTTAATATATCTTGCTTGCTTAATGTATTCACCAAGTATGTACGTTTTATGATGCCATGACTGTCACTGACCAAGACAAAACGAATAAAATAATGAAAAATCCTTGATCATACTTAAAATTTTATCGTTGATGAAAGACGAACCTGTTGCACATCCATCGTTTAATCAGTTTGATAAAAAAAAAGACATGTTGTTTTAAATCAAAACATCGAACTCGAAGAAATTAGCACCAGCAGACTGAGAATTTGAAACAAATATTGCGAAACCATTTACTCAAAGTGCTATTTTTATTGCATTCTAACCTGACATCAGCAAACGAGCAAAATATTTGTGTCCATTTCAATCGCCAATCTTCGATGGACAGAAGTTTCAGGTTTTCTTTTGGTTGCACAAACAGCTGTTTTATTAGTAACAGACACTCGTAAAAAATTTTGAATGCAACAACACCCCACTGAGCTCGGTAGCGATTGGTCTTTGATGAATTTTATTGGGTTTCTTCTTCATTAGCTTAAAAGAAAGTAAAATAGGAAAGTCGACTACACTTACAATCTCACTGTCGTTTACTGTACCCTGTAGGTTCGATGTCACTTACTCGACCACGCGACCACGACTTTAACTAGTCCTCCCCTAGACCAGTTAGTCTTCTCTGGAAGTCAACCTACCGAGCTCTTTCGTTCTCTCTCGCTCGTGTCTTCAAGTGAGCTGTACCAGCGGTCGTTGGATTTATTACTTTATATAAATTCGTCGACAATGAATTACTCAACTATATTTGGTCATCAACTATAAACGTCCTGTCCGCGTGTTTCGATAGGTTCGCATACTGGGCATCGTCCACCCGTCAAGTAAACCCATTGGCGTGCAATTGCCACGATTGTATGGTGCAGATTTTCCACAGGGAAGCTTGATCGCATGGTAAAAGTGTGACCTACTTCTCACTAGTCTGCAAACTTGGATAGTTACCTAGCAAATTTAATTTCTGGAGCTCCTGGAGAACTCAGTCTAACTTAGCTAACTAGCCTTTGGATGAAACAGTTGCTCAATGGGTACGTAGGATACTAAATAAAAGCTGACTGTAGTGGACTATAGTTGAGTAAACTAATTATTTAGGTAAGGATTCATTAAAGGCGAACAGCCTCCACTATAGGGTGGGCTACAACAGTGTACGTACCTGTTGCAAGGGCACGCCGGGTCGCGTTCTTTGACAACGTGGATCCAACGTCCGGTTCACAAGTCTACCGTAGTGTAACGGGCCGGTTTGATACACGTAAATTGATGACGACTATAGTTGATATAATCGTCCAAATATAGCAAAGGAAAAACAAAATAATCGACACAAATATCCGCAGATTGGCTCACGAGATAAAGCTATAGAGATATAAATTCTTCAAAGTAGAGACAATCCAAGAATAATAGAAGACTGACCGGCTTGCAGGTTTGTCAGTCAAGGTTGATTCATGCATAGCAGATTCGGTTAAGGTTCATAATATTCAGATATTGAAGTGAATGACACCGAACCTTTGTTGCAGACAACAGGACAGAGTGATGGTGCTGCTCTCAATCGAGACATGTGTAGCCATCGGTCG
Source organism: Prionchulus punctatus (assembly GCA_034698125.1). Lineage (NCBI taxonomy): Eukaryota > Metazoa > Nematoda > Enoplea > Mononchida > Mononchidae > Prionchulus > Prionchulus punctatus. The sequence goes on along the minus strand of JAQGBA010000288.1, from coordinate 6,912 downwards.
CAACCATAGACAGTGAGTTAAATGTGCTTTGTTATAGTAACTATAGTTTAATGTATAGTTGCTCTATAGTTGAGGAGGGGACGTATATACAGTTGACATACAACCCAAGATCACTCAAAAGGTGCAGCTCTGGTTTTATCCAGGCGGATTCAGTAAAATACGAAAATAGAAAGTGTTATTTTTGATTGAGATATTTGTCTACAGATCGATTTTGTTAAACAGTGAAGAATTTGCCTGCAGGGCTTTGAGTTTTGCTTTAATCGAGAACTTAGGTTATTTGGTGCTGATTGTTTAAAGCACTCGAAGTCCGTTGCACTCCAGAATATCGTTTACAGCAGTGTGTTTTATTTCAATGAAATAACAAATAAAATAATTAACTTATTGTGTTTACAAATATTTGTATTCTAAAAAATACACTTACTGAGCAATTGATGACGAAGTAGTCATGCCATTACAATTATCGAAGAACCACCCACAACGAGCATACTGAATGAGGCCAAATCTTCTAAATATGCATAACAGTATGAGTATAATGATGCTTAGGCTTAATTTTTGAGAGTGAAACCAAAGTCCAATTATCTATTGGGGATATACACTCAACACTCGCTGACATAAATTAAATTGCAAGAACAAATTGAAAGGAAATTTTGTTTGACAGTAAACTGACTGAATTCAATCAAATTTGATATCACTAATAAGTTTATTGAAAACAAAAAATTACAATAGAAACATACATAAGCAAGTGGTCAATAAAAAAAAGGCAACTTTGAGTAATTGTACATGTTGAAATAAACAGTGATTATTTAGACAATACTAGAGGATGCATCCTCGACTTCAAAACAAACGTTTTAAAACATTTTTTGACTTTGCATTAAATTTTATTCGTATATTTGTTTGTTTCATTTTGTTCGAATGCGTCGGTCTACAAAATAAATTGGTGAGATGACCATAAGGCTTTCAGTTTTTCATCTTATTGTGAAAAATGGACCATCTTAATCCGACAAGGCGCTTTACTTGCGAGTCATTTTGTTGTTTACAATGTCTGCTTGGTACTAAGAAAACTGTCGAACTTTTCGGTTTGCAAAGCTGACAAACCACTTGCATTGCTTACCAGGGCTGACAAACATTTGGAAACAGCTTGCAACGCTTCCTGCATACTGCAAAACAGCAAACAACTTGCAACTCTTGCGAATGCTGACATTAAACAACACAGTTGCAAAGGACTTGCATCCTTTTATGGATGCTTGTAATCTGGCGGTGGCTTGCAATGTCTGCCAACGCTGACCGACAAATTTTAAATGGTGGGAAGCCCTACCTACATGCACTGCAATGTGTATTCTTTCACGCAATGTTAATTCTCTCAATGATTGTTAGAGGATTGTTGCGATTCGTATGGGTTTCAATGACTTCGTATTGCAAGCGATGTTGCAGACGACTTGCTGCACAACTGCTGCCAAATCATTGGCAAAGGTTTACAACGCTTGCCATACCTACCAACACACATTTGTGCCGAGTACTATTCAGCGATTGTTCTCCGGCGTGTTCCAGTATTCAAAACTATACTGGAAAAATTTCACAGAAGTTATACTATATTATACTGTACTATACTAGAAAAATTTTTAGGTTTATACTATACTATACTATACTCGAAAATACTGTACTATACTTTATTTTTTCAAACTTGAATGACTGCGTATTACAAAATTGCCCACATGTTTGACTGGAAATCTCGGCCATCAAAAGATTCAATCAAAATTCCATTTTTTTATAGAAAATTAAAATTGAAATTGAACCGTAGCTTGTTTAAGATTATAAAACCCTGTTTATTAATTAATTTTATGATAATGCCATCCATTTGGCTTTCGATATTTTGGTAATGCCCTGCTCGTCTTCTCCTCGGAAAGCTTGTTTTCGCATGCCGGCTTTTTATCATTGGGTATGAAAAGTCGCGTGACAGCCAAAAAACTATAAAATCAAATCTTTATAAAATTAAATCATAGTGTTTGTTTTGAAATGATAGTTGTTTTAGTGTTGTGCTTTGTTAGTTCTTGTATTGCTGGACTGCAACATCAAGATGTTGGCAGTTAGTACGGAGAACATATTTTCTATAAAAGGTTTTGGAAAGTGTTTGTTTTATCATGGATTGTTTTCTGAAATTCATATGATACTGGAATTATAGCAGAAAAATTTTTTTCTCTAGTATGCTATACTATACTATACTGGAAAACATTTTTTAAATTTATAATATACTATGCTATACTAGAAAAAAATTTTAGGCTTATACTATACTATTCCAAATACTACATTTCAAAAAGTTATAATGGAATATGCTGGATTGTGCTCATTGAGCATATTAGTGACGCCAAAGCTTGAAAATATCATGGCTTCATATTCAGCACTTGCGAGTTAAATGTTATAAAATTCATTCAAAGTTAGCATTTAGAATACGATTTCAGTTATTGATTTGTGAGCATCGATTTCAGACTGATTTTAGTTAAATAATCTATTTGTTAAAATCAATATATGAATACGCGAGAGTTTACACTGCGCTTTCGCGCAGGTCGGTCGGTTCGTAAATGTGCTCTGATGAAGTTTTTTTAAAATTAAATCATGCTATTTTTCAAACCATCGTTTAGTAAATTTCCTGGATAGGCTGGCCACCTATACCAGTATTATAATTGGCTTATCATTCAGGCGGCATACTTCGGTTTCAATCTCCGTTAATTTTCGATGATGGGCGTCAACAGATGGGTCAATTACGAAATTACGAAGCGAAGAAACTTTATGAACGTTATAGTGGCGATGGAATTCGACGCACTAGTTTCGGGTGGTAGATTGCATGGAACATTTTCGATGTCTCTTGGGTGGCCGAGTTCCATTCCTTATATAGCTCGAGTTCGGTAGTTTATTATTCGGAACGAATGCAGAAGATTTTGAGCAGTTCAAAAGTTACGATCTTGGTAGAAACGAAGAGACAAAAATAACTTTGTGAATTTTCTTTGTTTGCGAGTTTGTTTTTTAACGCTTTTTGTATTAATTTTACTATGTGCCTAACCTGTTCTACACTTTCAATGTTATGAAGCGAGTAAAATCTATCTATCTATCTATATCGAGTTTAATATCAAATGAATGTATCGCGCGTTACACAAACGAGGTTAAATTTAAATAAACGAAACAGACAAATTTTTGGACAAATTACATAATCACTCAAGGTCTATTCTTTCAATTATAATTTTCGGAACCAATTGCACCAATCGAATCGCCATAAACCGGAAATCAGCCGCATGATAACTGTGAAAGATTGTAGTAAATCAATAGCTTCACGTCGCCAAACTTGCCTGAATGTAACAATCGATCGTTCGATTTTCTCTCTCTTCCCAATTGCACGAACCAAACAACCAAACTGTAAGAGCTGCAAGAACTGGAACAGGCAAATGTGGCGAATCTTTGTTCTTATTTCTTCACAAATCACAACCATTCTAACCAAATGTGTCAACCAAAAATGATCTAATACGCCAAAAGTTTCAAAGTTTATCAGATTGTATAATGTATAAAAGGCAATAAAATACTGTATAGTTTGCCAGGCCATACAGGAGATGCAGCAAACTAGCAACCCAGACCCATGCGGCTGCACGGTTTACACTCCTGGTTCACCTTGTGTTTTAGTCATTTTAGCAGACTTACGGACCATTTTGTAAAGTGTAAGTGGTTCAAAACTGTGTTTTCGCTGTGACAAGAGTCAATTTCTCTTATTCATTTTATTTACATTTCTCATTATTCAAATCCATTTTCTATAAACAATTTTACTTTCCCAAAACATAATTTAATCATCATTTCATATTTCTAAAATCAAATACTTTCTCAATACACAATTCCATATCCATTCTCTAATCTTTCAATCTTTTTCCCAATTTCTCATATATAAACATTCTCCCACTCCTGACGCATTTTCCGCCTATAAAACAAAGAGTAAGAATTAGCAGATTCAGTGGTCGATTGAACCCACTCTGCGCGTTGGTATCCCACTCTTTTGGAAAGATCTGTTTGTTCATTTGTTTAATAAAAATCATATCGTTAACCGAAACCGCACGACGTCAGCATTACAGGTTAAGACTCGTTACCCTCACGTTCGACTGTCGCCTATCATATCCGTTCGTTGCACTGCCACGTACGGCGATTAGTCACAGGTTCCTCGAATAGGAGCACTGTGACATCGCCATACTTGCACATCATTCTTACTGTAATATTTTTGAGTTTGCAATCGTGAATGGACTATGCAGTTTTCTGAACTAATCACTTAGGCACCCATTTTTTATGTTACTCAGATCGTAAACCTTCAATAGCTCGGTCGCCAATCAGACGGAAGGGGGTATGCCTGCGAGCTGTCAAACCGGGGGACCATTCCCTGGCGCAGAGAATGGTCCTCGTTCAACTACTCCCAACTGGTGTTTTGTTAGACGCTCGTCATTTTTTTCGTCCCTAGCATATTCTTGGGCACCTATCCAATTAGAATGTAAACAAATTTTTACGTTAACTTTTGCTTATAGTTCAATGATCGTCTATAGTTCTATAACTGTAGAGAACTATAGTTCAGTACAATCTATAGTTCATCGACAACTATAGTTCGCTTGTTAACTATAGTTAGTATATTTATAGTTCAATGCAGTTGTTCGTTGACCAACTATAGTTCCTGGCTGACTATAGTTCGAAAGAACGACGATAATTTAAATAGTTTTTCAATTTTCAGGCGACTTTAAAAAAAATCAAGTTCGTATTCGATTTCGAAATTTGCCCTAACCGGACGATTTCCGGCTGCCTTTTTCGTTTCGTTTGCTTCAGAACGCAATCGCAAACGAATTTAAGTGGAACATTCGAAAATCGATGGCAGTCTACGCGTACTCACTTTATTACCGTAAGCGCCTGATGCTCAGACTCCCACACAGTATGCAGTTTTCGTTGCCTCTAGTTGATTTTGTCCACTCTTTATAGTTGACTGATGACTCATCCGCCTCCATAGTTGATGCTCATTCATGCCGTTGATCCGAGCCTTAATGGGATGGAAGTTGTTTTGGAGTCGGACGAACGTTTCTACGAACTTTCTGATGGATTAATCGGTATGACGTTGTGCGCCGACGTCCGAGATAGAATCATGCCGCTGATAGTGGCCAACATGACTGGCAGATCTTTGCGACTACCGAAGGACATTGTCATTGGAATGGTCGAGCCGATGGATAAGGTCCAAACAGTCGTGGTGGAAAGCATGATTGCTCAGTCGCCAGCTTGTGAACTTCTGACAGTCATCGATTATGGGAAAGCGTACATCAGTGTCCAACAGATTCTTTTTACAAATTGGCCAATAAAACATTGTTCCGAAACTGAACAGCTAATGAAATTTTCGATCGAAGCTATTTTTCTCACTCTAGAGCCCACGAAGAACTCCGACCCATTGTACATCCGAGCCAGTGGCCATTGGAAACTGAAGTCATAATTATCCATGGATCAGATGAATGGCCTGAGGGGTAAGAACTGTTTCCAATTACAGCACATACAAGTACAAGCTATACCAACGCCGACGCAGGAACAAAGGATGTTGATGTATCCGAGCCAAGTTGTCCCATGGGTTAGACTGCTCTGATGTCTTCCTATGTGGATGACTGGTTCGAAGACCTATTGCTGTGCCGATGGAATGATTTACATGGAAACCGGTTGGCTCACACCCAAGCTTACAAAGAAGACGATGTCCACATTGGTTGGGACCAACAATTTGATAAATTTTACGATAAAGTGACCGCCAGAAAGGAACTGCCAGACTTTTCTGGTTATCTTTCAACTGCTTATGGCCTCAGATTAGAAATTTGGTCGACATCGAAGACGAAGTGTACAGCATTAAAGAATGGACCAGGGTTATAACCGTTGATTCTACGAGAGCGTACGGATTTGTCACCAGTGCCAAAGTTGAATTGGATCAGACCACCTGCACTTGCAAAGAAGACATTTGTTCATCGATTGGGGCTGAAGCCAGTAAATCATTTATACCCCCTAGACAACATGAATCGTTGGGAGGTAACAGCATTCACTCACTGAAATTGGGCTGTTATCTCGAAGAAATTCAACAATACAAGGAGAAGGAAGGGAATCAGAATGAAATCCGACAGATAGCTGTTGCCAAACTGCAAAGCTATACAATATAAAGCCGGAATCGAATACTTGCAACGAGGGTGAATCGGTGAAGGTACCAGGATATCAACAAGGAATCTCACGCGAACATCAAGTCCATCCGACTGGTTACAAATCAGCCACGAGCCCAAGTATTTACGGTGGTAAAATAAAAAGGAGAACTAGATTCATTATACAAATCGGCCGAGCTCGAAGAATTGCCAGACAGTTGCCACGAGTGAGAGAAAAAGGTTTGTAGTATAGTTTACGAATTTGTTAGCTTACTTTTGTGTCGTGTTTAACATTTAATTTTTGGGGGTTGTTTTTCGTGTTGGAGCAGATACTACCGGGGATGCTGGGTAGTGGCGTGGGGTTCGTGTGCGGACCACGCCGTGGGATCACTGGATGTATGAGGATGCGCTGTCGACTCCACATCTGGGGGGTTGCTTGATGGGGAGGTGGTGCAGCGGCACGAGGCGCCCTGGCCGTTTGCCTTTATCTGCAGTTAGCCGCGTATTTCGGTTTTTTTGATTATTTTTCGCATGTTTTTTCAATTTTATTATGTGCTTTATTTTTGTGCTGTTTTCTCATTTACAGGGTGATTAAAAAGAAACTTTACCAACAAAAATTGCTTCTGTTCATTTAATATGAGAGATACGGTGGTGAAATTTGGAGTACGTACCTAAAAAACTCTGTAGAATCGATTGGTGTTGACGGTTTTCAGGTACTCATCATCGGAAGTGACCACTGGTCAAA
>JAQGBA010000287.1:0-44336 GCA_034698125.1 Prionchulus punctatus | reverse complement strand
CAGGCGCTGGTCCAGCCGGTCCAGCCGGAAAAGACGGTGCGCCGGGACCTAAAGGCGAAGCAGGTCCAGCCGGCAAATCGGGCAAACCAGGCACCGATGGCACTTATTGCCCTTGCCCTCGTCGTGTTTTCGCCAAGAAGAACGCTGCCCGAGTTCAACGAGTTCAGAAAGTGAAATTGGTGTAAAATCAATGTTTCCAAACTGTCTTAAAATTCGTTTTTCCATCATAATTTTCATCAAAATCATTTCCTTTCAAGCATTGGTATCTCAAATAAAGATAAATTAAATTCGTTTGAATGGTATAATATTGAATAGTTCCACTACGAATTATAACTGAAATTGAACTATAATTCAAAAACAAAACAAAAACTGATCCTTACTGTTTGATCCTTTACAGTTTTTTATAGTCAAAATGAGTCGATGAATGAAAATGGGTTAACGGTAGCAACGCAAGCTAATTTCATGTTGGCTTATGAAAGTATCGAGCGCTTGCGCGCAACTGTCGCCGGCGAGCAGATAAATTGATTAAACGAATGTAAATAGGGATTTTTTCGAAAACGAAACCAATTTCGATGTCTGTAAATTCTGAAAACGTATTTTTGTTGGTCTTTCGATTTTCTTTGATTCATTCCCATTAAACGATCGAAAAAGCACCGTAAATTAGCAAAAAGGTACCTAAAAATTGTTTTTGGCGATTAATTGCGTGAAAATTTTATAGTTTGCTTTAAAACGTTTTTAGTTTTCGAGGTCGTTTTTTAAATAATTCAAGAAAAAAATTATTACCGATTTTTGCGACTATTATGCAAAGGTAAAGCGAAAAAGCGAACGAATTTTTTGTTTTCTACGAACTATTTCGAGCGTTTTTCAGCGGTTACTACGGCGCCGATTACGATCGTCACGCCGATCGACTCGATGATTCGGCATTGGGAAAAATCAAGCAACACATATGGACGGCGAAACAGACGATCATTTCCAAATTGGGCAAACGGGAAGATCCGAATCTGGTGGCGTCCGACGCCGAATTGGACGCGAAATTGCAGGTTTTTTTTCGGCGAATTAATTTCCGTGTATTTTCGAGAAACGTAATTTTGTGTTAAGGTTTATCAATCGGTGAAGCAAACGTGCGAAAGTTTATTAAAATGCATCGAACGATACCAAGATTTTATTTGTGGTGAGCAACTATAGTGATTATAGTTAATGAGCCACTATAGTTAGGTTCGGTTAGGTTAGATGGGCGACTATAGTTGTGATTTTTTTCTAGATATATCTCAAGAAGAAAACGCTTTGGGAAGATTTTTGAAGAATCGAGGCAAATCGGATAAAACGCAAGCCGGCAAAATAATGGCCGCCGTCGGTCGAGCCCAAGGCTATACGGCTCAGCAAAGGTGCGCGAAAGCTGCCCTCTATTCGTTGACTATTGAAGATTTTTGTTTTTCGTGACGATTATCGTCACTTTCTCGTTGGCGATCATTTTTTTCCTTTTTTTGCAGGTTATCGCTTCGAGTGCCGTTGGTGAGATTGTATCAAGAGTTGGAGGTGTTCACCGAACGAGCGGTCGCCGACTGTCAGTGTACGGTCGAAGCGATGGAAGAAGCTCGTACGAAATATCGCGGTTCGTTGCTATGGATGAAAGACGTATCCGAACAGCTGAATCCGGATACGTATAAACAATTAGAGAAATTTCGCAAAGTTCAAGCGCAAGTCAAACGCAACAAAGCCAAATTCGACAAACTTAAATTGGATTGCCTTCAAAAAATCGACTTGCTATCGGCCAGTCGCTGCAATTTGTTTTCACAGGCGAGTGTCCAACTATAGTCGCGGATCAACTATAGACGCCCGTCAACTGTAGACGCCCATCAACTGTAGACGCCCATCAACTGTAGACGCCCATCATCTATTGTTTCTTTTAACAACTATATTCGCCGACCAACTGTAATCGCCTGTTAACTATAGTCATTTGCTATTTTAGATTTTGGCCAACTATCAAACGTGCTTGATGACCTTTTGGGATAAAACGGCTAAGGCCCATTCGGTCATCGCCGATTCATTCAAAGGATATCAACATTACGAGTTTACGATTTTGAAAGTAAAATCCCCGACCCCCATTAGACTCATTCGCCGGTCAACTTTTTTGTTTATTTTTTTTGTAGGATTTAACTCAGACGTCGAAACAGTTGGCGGATTCGGCGTCGCCCGACGACGTAGCGGAGAAAAGTAAAAAAGGCGAACAAAGAATGACCGACGACGACGACGGGAAAGAGTAAGAAACGAATTTCGGCAATTTTTAGAGATATTTGCGTTTATTTCGTGCACTGGCTTCAGGCTTATCTCGCTAACCGCCGACGACAAACCGAAAGATTTGTTAAACCTTAATCGATCGGATAGTTTAGAAAATTTATTCAAAGATAGTCCCGAAACGGAACGTTCGTCGAGAGGTAACGAAATTTGTTTTTCGAACGTCGAATCGTGCCAAAATTTGATTCACGTTTTTCGGTTAGAATTCGAAAGCATCAACGACGATTTGTCGTCGCTGCTATCGTTGAATCCGACTAAACGTACGACGACGACCACTGCGAAGTCAGCCGTCGATAAAATCGGTAAAAAAAATCGTAACCGAAATTGACGCTCTTTCGTTAATTTGAAAACAATTTTTGTAGCTCCGCCGACGGATAGCAGGAGCGATTCGCAACTTTTGGAATTTTTGGAAGAAGCAGAATCAATTTCGAGCGAACCGTCGTTCGCCCAACAGTGGGACGCCGCTTTCGGACTGGGTAAAACAAATTTCGTCGTGCTTTCATTGTTTCCGGGCCAAAAACTGTATTCTAAACGGTTTTCTTGACAGATTCGTCGACGTTTTCAAAACCGTCGATGACTTCGTTGATGACGTCACCGTCTACGGATAACAACGTCGTACAACAACAACAACAACAACAAACGAAAAATCTACTTCCGTCGGAACTTATGGATTTACAACTTTCCGATTGGTCTCTTCCACCGCCACGTAAGCTAACATACAATACGAAAACGTCACCGACGTTTTCATTTTTTACCCGGTAAAACGTTTTTCAGCTCCGTTTTCGGCTCCGCAGAAAGGTTTTCAGTCAACGGCGTCAAAATTGCAAACGACGAAAAGCGGCACTGGAGATAGTTTTAAGAAACAAGTAAACAACTATAGACAGACGTAAACTATAGTTGCCCGTTAACTATAGTCGTCCATCAACTATAGACGGACATTACTATAGTCGCTTTGATTTGTAGAATCTAAAAGACATCGACAAATCCGCCTGGTTTAATTTGTTCGCCGACGTCGACCCATTGCAAAATCCGGACGCGTTGGGAAAAGCGCCCGGAACGTCGGACGACGGATGCTAAAATTTGTTTGTTTTTCTATATATGAATTTTATATATTTTTCTATTCTTTCTAGTCATCTTTGGTCATTTTTTGCACCAAAAATTTGTTTTTTCTGTGAGAAATTTGCGCGTCGTACGTTGTTCGTTCCCGTTTAAGATGATTTTCTTGGTCGAAATTTTTTTTTGCTTGAAACTTTCTCATTCCGGCTCTTTTTGCTAAACACACTCGACTCACTTGAAATTTTCGTTGTGAACATTTTTTGTCGTTTTTTTTATCGCTGTCGCGTCGTTCGTTTTCGTTTTTTGTGCTTGCGTTGTGCGTTTTTTTCTCGTTATTATTGCGGTCCGGAGCTTTCATTCAATTCCAAAATTGTAATTTAATATATTCTAGTCGATTGCGAAAAATGTCATTAAAGTTTTCTTTTCGGGTTACAAAAGTAGCAAAAATTCATCTAAACGTGCGCTAAAAGTTTCGAAATGCGTCGAAAGCCCTTTCTAGTCGAAATTCTTTTAATTACGAGCAAAAAATTGCAAAATTCTTGTGTGAAACTAATAATGAATTTAAAAAAAATGACCGACGAGCGTCGACAAGGTGAGCGTTAATCACAATTTAAAAACAAAAGGAAATACTTCGCGATTGCCATCACACAACCGCGCGAAGAAAAATATAAAAAAAAATCACGAACGAGAATGAAGTAAAAAACGAATACGAAGCGCAGCTCCAAAAACAAAAATTATGCACGTTTTTTTTGTACAATGGTTAAAAAAACAAAAAAAATTACGCTAAACGTCGTCGATGCGGCGCCAACTCAGATCGATGAAAACGAAAAAAAATTTATAAACCGAGATTATTCCCATTTCGAACGATTTACGAACAGATTCTTGCCTATTATGCGGCGATAAAGTGAAAATTTTAAAAACGAACGGAAAAAAATTCTAAAGCGACTATCACGAAAAAAAGTTTATAAATAAAACTACGCGCGCGACTTCATTCACATTCGCGTCGAACCGCCTACCCGTAAATTATCCCGCGAGTCTTCCATCAACGTTGGTTCGTCGCCATCGTCGACCGATTGTCCATCGGCCAGCGCCGAATTCTTGTTTTCCCCATCGTCCAACAGCGTCGAATTTGTTTCGAGAAGGGCCACCGCAGTCGTCGTCGAGGGACGGTCGACGAGCGTCGACGACTGTTTGCTATAAATGCTACTCCTGATCGACGCCGACGACGAATCGCTTCCGAGGACGAATTCTACCGATGCCGCACCGACGGCGTCGACGAATTCCTTCGAGCCACCATCATCGTCGCCGTCGTTTTCCTCTATTCGCGTATGTTCCTCGTGATCGTCGGACGACGACACAGAAGCGACGCCGATCGACGACAACGCGTCGGATATAATGGAATTTACGTCGGAATAATTCGAAAATCGTTCGATCGTCGGCGAATTGCACGGCGTGCGAAGCAACGTTAAAATTTCTCCTTCGGTGAATAGTGGCAATCCTGTAACGAAAGAAATCAACTATAGTCGGCGCTAACTATAATCGGACATCAACTATAAACGGTCAACAACTACAGACGGCAGCAACTATAGTCTATCCATCTATAGTTCCTACTTTTTAAAAGTCTTTCTTCCTGCAACGCGAGCGTCCTCAATTCGAAATCTTTATCGGATAGAAGCTTCTGAAAAAAAACTTGCCGTCTCATTCAATTTAAAAAAACGAAACTATTATTCGCTCGGATTGCTCGTCCATCGGACCGAAAACGTGACGGAAGAATTAAAATTAGAAAAAAAACTCGTTAAAAGCCTGTTTAGCGGCTGTTAAAATAGAGTCTCGGTGCGAAACGAAAAAAGGTCGACATATTCAAAAACCGGTCGATTTTTCGTTCGGAAAATAGTCGATTCGGTCCGCCGACAAAGTCGAAACGAGTCTAGCGAGCGATAAACAACAAAAAATTAAATTTACCTTCAACTTAATGGCTCGAGCGCAAAGTTCAATGCGATTGACGCAGTTTTCGAACAGGACGACCATGCGCAACGTTCGACAGTCGACGATGTACCGTACTAATTGTTTGTGACTGTAACTTTGTATGTTTTTACCGTTGATGGCCAAAATTACGTCGCCTGCGCGTGAGAAAATGCAGGTTAATGGCGCAGCCAGGACAGAAAATTTGTTTTTCAAAGAACAAACGGGGTTATTAGGGTGAAGTATAGTTCTGCTTGATAAAGGACTATTTATAGTTGATGTAGCGTCAACAGTAGGTGGACGTCGATAGTTAATGGAGGTCTATAGTCGATGGGAGTCTATAGTTGAAGGACGTCTATGGTTAATGGACGTTTATAGTTGACAGGCGTCTTTAGTTGATGAACGTCTGTAGTTGACGGACGTCTATAGGTGACGGACGTCTGTACTTGATGGGCGGCTATAGTTTAGGGACGACTATAGTTGATAGGCGATTATAGTTAACAGGCCACTCAGGCCACTATATATACCGGCTCGTAGTCCAGCTCGAAATGCCGGGCCGTCCAACGCCACGTAGTCGACGTACGTTATTTGTTCCATTTGTATTTTATTTCGACGCCGAAACGCGTATGACTAAAACAAAGAAAAAGCAAAAAATGATTTCGAAAATTTGTTTTCGTTCCTTCCTTGAAAGGACAAACAGGTTTCGATGAATCGAACCGCGTTTCTCAAGTGAATCACGAAAAACAACTCAACGAACGAAAGAGGACGCAAAATTTGCTTTTTTACTTGAATTATGAAACCGAATTTCTCGTCGTCTCGTCGTTCGATGAAAACCGTTCGACGTATTTTATTGTCTTCAGTCGGCGTCGTAACGACATGATCGCTGGCGACAGCTTTTAAAACTTTCTGAAACACAAAAAAAACAAAAAATTATTCCTCATGCGCGCGTTTTATAGAAACTATAGTAGACTATAAACTATAGATATCTTATGAATACCGGATAACAAACGACAAACTTATTGAATAACAAACTATAGACGATCATAAACTATAGTAGACTAGCAACTTTAGACAATAGGAAACTCGACTATTCTTGAAAGTTTCATCATTTTGCTCGAAAAACGATATTAGACTACGCATTTTTTGCTTTCTTACGTTGATATTCTCGTCCACGTCCTGATACCATTTGGAATTCAACGGATCCTTACGTACGACGTTGCTGGGCAGATTCGGAAAAGAACTATACAACTTCGTTCGTACTAAATTTCCTATTTGCATGCTCCTCGACGACGAACGAACGGTGACGTTTTTATTATTTGGAATTTGAAGTTTTGTACACAACGATTTCGACGGCGACGACGACGGAGCCAAGGAATAACTGCTCGCGATTTTCGTATTATTCGACGCCGACGATGTCGGTGGAGGTAAAAATTTATTTCTATTCTCGATCGATTGCCGATTTTCGTCAACGTCGATCGACGGCGTTACGAATTGATTTCTTGCGTCGTTCGACGACGATTGAGCAAAACTCGTGTCGTCCTTCGTCGACTGTACGTCCATTTCGTGAATCGTGATTAATTATAATTTACATGATCTTCGACTACAGAATTAATTCTCGCTTTCAGCAACCTGGAAGAACGGGAAACAGTTTTGAAACATTTTTCAGCGCGAAAACGTCTTTTGAAAAACAAAAAAACGTCGCGCAATGTCGGAAAATCGACCGAGAAACGAATTAACCGGGCGAAATCGTTTCACGAAGCACTCGACGTCGTTGCGCTGATGATTCGTGAATACTATTCGCGATGAAAAAAGAACCGTCTTCGTTGCGCGAACGGTTAAGTTCCCGATTTTCGCCCGTAAAACGGTCGGAAAAGGCATGAAATTTGTTTTTACGCTCGACGAACGGGCAAAAACGCCTAAAAACTTTTGTCATTCGGACGAGCGCGAGCATCAGTGATTTAAAAATGGGACGCGATGGACGAGGCGGCGAGTCCGGAAAACAGGCTTTTTTAGGCAGACGTGAAATGTGTGGGAAAATTTGTGACAGTCCAAACGACGATCCGGCGTCCAGTCGTAAGAAATGGAAAAACATCGAAGTTAAAACACTTTATAACTTTGAAGTTGCGTGGGGACGTCATTTCGGTCGCTGCTCGAGTGCACAGTGTGTAAAAAAGACACATACACGTTGAAAAACTAGATTTTTGCGAAATAGCGCGCCGCGGCCGCGTAAAAACAAAACGTTCGACACCCGGCAGGTCAATTTCAAAACAATAGCATCGAATTACACCAGACTTTCAACGAAATTTGCTAGGAAGAGGCGGAAAAGCGTAGAAAAATGCATGTTTCGTTTACGAGCTATAAAATGAGCTAAAATCAACGAAAACATGCACCTTCTTTTGTTTAGCAGGCAATACAAGCAATTTTTGATTTGCAAGTACAGTACATTCGTTTCCAGGCACCAAAGAGGATTTCTATTCAAATTCATAAATAATTATAATTGTTGCGTTTTCCAGCGAAATTTTCTTTTTTTCAAGTAAATTTACCTAACTTTCGCAGTTTTCTGAATTGGCAGTCGTATTTTCGAAAAGTGATTTATTTGAGTGATATTTTCTTTGAGTTGGTGGGAAAATGTGAAACAGTGATGTATCGAAATGTAAGTCTTTTTTAGAAACCACAAATTGAGCTAAAATAAAAAAAGCATACACTTTCTTTTGTTTACCATGCAATATTTATTTGCATGTACAGTTTACATTCGTTTCGAGACAATAAAATGGGTTTCTATCAAATTCATTCACAAGTTGAAGAAATTTTACAACTTTTGCAGTTTACATTCGTTTCAAGCACCAAAAGACGATTTATAGGCAAATTCAACCAGAGTTAATTGTGGCATTTTCCTGCAAAATTTTAAATTTTCAAGTGAATTTTGAATTCGTTTCACATTTTTGTGATTTGCGTCGTCATTAAAGTATAATTTTCGAAATCAGCTATTATTTTACAATATTTGTTTGAGTGGGTGGAAAAATGTGAAAAAGTACTATCAAAATGCAAGTTTTGTTTTCCAAGCTGCAAATTGAGCTAAAATCAAACAAAGTGTGCATTTTCTTTGGTTTATCTGGCAATCAGGGTAATTATTGATTTGCAAGTCCAGTTAACATTCGTTTCTAAGACATAAAAGAGGAATTTTATACAATTTCAACCATAGATTAGAAAATGAGTTTCTGGCGAAATTTTCATTTTCGAGCGAGTTTTAATGCATTTTTTGTGACAATATCATCTGCCACCAATTATTTTCGAAAAACGCTTAAATTTTTACAAGATGTTTTCGTTGGCTAGGAGGAAAAATGCGAAAAAGCGCAACTAAAATTCAAATTCGTCTTCAACTGCGGCGGAGGCAAAAGTTAACTTGCAAGTCATTCGTTTCAAGACTATCCCCATCAGAGGTTTCTATTCAAAATAAACAAAAAATTTGATTATCAATTTGACAATTATTTTTATCGCTAAAAATCAGAGTTTTATTGTAAGATTGTGGATGAAATATTGAAGATTTGATTACTAATAAGATTTTTTCCTTATTTATCCATTGTTGTGTTATCATTGAATGACGTCCAAACTATTTTAATTCAAAATTATTATCTAAAACTTTTTATGGCCAACTACTATAACTACTTCGTACAATGCAAAAACAAAAGTTGACAAAGATCGAAGTTTCAAACAGAACACAGTAACTAACTTACGTCTGACCCACAGCTTATTAGGGTTGTGCCCGGATTTCTTATCATAAAATCAAAATCGTCTCTGTGCCAAAATGTGCTGCTTGTTCAGAAAAAATATAACTACACAAAAGCGTGCTACACACCTACTGGGTTTGCCTACAAAGGTCTAGTCAAATATTTTTAAAATTCCAAGCACGCTTCATAGAATAGCATGCAACAAATGTGAAATGGGTGGTGGCTTCATAGCATCAAGTTTGCATGCTAAATGGTCTTTGAATGTTTATTTTGGGATTTGACATTTAGAATGCATTTTTTTGGACAGTTACGTCATTTAAAATAAAATTATTTGCCTACTTGCAACCGTAATTTACTGTCTCCCTTGCGTAATACAATGTAAAATTTGGAATTCATCTTACGTCAGTGGGTTATGATTTACGCTAACTATTATACTTAACGGATAAGAAGTTAGGATTAACAATGAATACAAACTGTGCGTTCATATTGGCCCCATTGTCGCACTTGCCGATGCAATTTTATCGAGCTTGCACATTTACTGATAAGGAAGGAAACTTACTTTTTAACACTGATTTTGCACGGCTTATTGTCAACTTTGTTCGTATGTGCATTCGGCACAGTTGCTTAATTTTGGGGTGTAGTCTTACTGAATTTTCATCGCATTATGGAGCCGGAAAAGCATCATGAAAAGCATCCATACGAAGACATCGAAATCTTAGATGCCAACAGCAGTAAGTGTAAAAAATGTTAAAATCCAATCATTTTATTCGAATTCTACCCAAATTTTAAAATCCAATTATTTTATTCGAATTCGCAAATTTATCTTGAATTACAAATATTGTCTTCGAAATTGGTTTTCTCAGCCAATACTTAATTTTTTAAAGATTTTTGTTGAATGTGAAAGAGAATCAAATTCCAATTATAATTCAAAAAGAATTTTGAAAAAAAGTTGAAAATTGATAGAGAAAAACAAAATATTGTGTCTTCCATGTAAAGTTCGGTTGAGGTAAAAACTCAAACCTCGCTTCAAAATAGCGCGAATTTCAAAAATTTTAAATTTTAAATTTCATTCTCAGAAGACGATCTCGTGAAGAGAGAAGAATTGGCACTCGAAGATACAAACGAAAAAAAGGTACTGTACAGATTGTTATCCAGTTCAAAAGTACAAAAATATCTCAATCTCTATTTTTTTTTGAAGAGTTTTTCACAATTGTGGAAAGAATATCCAAAATGCGTTTTCTGCATCGTCGGGTCTGTAAATTTTTTATAAAACAAGCACGGGTAGTAAAAAAAGATGACGCGAATTTTGCTTTAGAAATGAATTTTGCGAACGATTTTCGTACTATGGGATGAGAAGTAAGTTTTTATAATTTGTATCCCAGCCAGTGAAGATTATTTGTTTCATTTGCAACTTAACGAGCACTTATCTCGTTTTAGCAATTTTGACGTTGTATATGATCAACATTTTGAATTACGACCAAACCACAGCGTCGGCGCTGTACCATGCATTCATCGTACTTTGTTACTTTTCACCAATTCTTGGTTCCATTTTGGCTGACGGATACATCGGCAAATACCAGTAAGTCGTTTGCATTGAACATTTTGTTACCTTCTTCCAAAAACAAAATTTTCAGCACCATCATGTGGGTTTCGCTGCTTTATGCCAGTGGCAACGTGGTCTTATCAATTGCGGCAGTATTTCCCGACGGTAGTTCAGTGCATCCGTAAGTGTTATCTGGTAATAGAACGGTACATCCTTCAGTCGGTGCATTATTTTGTTTTTCACTGTAGCTATGTCGACTTTCTCGGGCTTATCATCATCGGTTTTGGCACTGGAGGAATAAAACCATGCGTTTCTGCTTTTGGTGGCGATCAGTTCAAACGAGGACAAGTTTAGTGACTGGCTTGCACGTTATTTGTGCAAGGATCCCATTTTTGATTTTTTGCAGGAAAAACAATTGGAAAGTTTCTTTTCTGTGTTCTACTTTTCCATAAACGCGGGAAGTTTCATTTCCACAATTCTGACGCCTATCCTCCGAGGTACAGTAACCAGGAGTATTGTCCATGGAAAATTTTTTTGTATTTTTTTAAACTGTATTTTAGTTCAACCTTGTAATGGAGCCGACACATGTTATTCGCTTGCTTTCGGCGTTCCAGCCATTCTCATGGTTACAGCAGTCGGTACAGTCTCACGCTTTCTTAACTGTACAAACTTTTGTACAGTACTCTCATTTTTGTAATACAGTGTTCTTCGCCGCTGGCACTCCGTTGTACAAGCGCTACAAGTCGAAAGAAAACGTACTTGGTGAATTCGTCAAAGTCCAATGGGTAAGCAACTGTAAGAGCACAATTATTGCCTTAGCCAGTGGTTAAACCACCAAAATTTAGAAAGCGCTCAAAAACAAAAGGAAATTCACACATATTCAACGAGACAGTTGGGTGGAACACTATTTGGATGATCACGATTGCAAAACGGATCCTAGATGCATTGAATTGGGTGCATGCCAGAAAGTAAACTCGGATTTTTTATGTTTCACCATATTAATTTCCATACCAAAAATTTATTTTTCTTGCAAGGCATCTTTCGTCAAAGATGTTATTGCTGTGCTGAAAGTTTTCGTCATGTACATCCCATTACCATTCTTCTGGATGTTGTATGATCAGCAGGTAATCTGCAGGAAATTCAACAGGCTAAATTTTGATGTACCAGGATTATATCGCAACATTTAGGGTGATCGCTGGACCGAACAAGCGTGCGTTATGAACGGAAAAATGGTACGATACTGAGTTAAAAAACAATATACTTGTAAAAACGTTTACCAGATGAGGTATCTTTTCAGAATAACGTCTCAGTTTTACCAGATCAAATGGGAGTAAGTTTATGAAACCAATTTTTGCCCGTTACTCTTACAAACCTGACCATTACAGGCGCTGAACACCATCATGATCATGGCCTTTATCCCGCTGTTCGACGGAATCATTTATCCACTTGTTGGCAAATGCGTGAAACTGACGTAAAAAAACTGAAATCGTGCTGACTTTTGAACGAAAAGTCGTACAAATTGTTTCCGTTAAGGTATCTGAGGAAAATGTGCGCCGGTGGATTTTTGGCATCTGCGGCCTTCGTCGTTTGTGCAATCATTCAAATTTACATCAATGTAATGACAGTAATGAGCGCAGTACATCCACCACAACACATCATTAGCACATCATCCTTGTACAGAATGCATGCACAGAAGTCACGCAGAGCATCCTTGCATATCATCCAAGCACAGCATGAGAACTATGCATCGCTGAACATAACAGTACGAAAATTGTTTTTTTTTTTAGAAAACTCTACCTGTAATCCCCGACGGTGGAAAGTCATTTGTAACACCTCTGAACTATGTGCCCAACTGTCAATTGAGTGTGACCATGTACGATTATAGTCCAAACGAACCTCAAAATGTGTCTTCGCTGTACCCGGACCCGTACACGAACAACTACGACGTACAGTTTTTGCAGCTTTTTGCTCGCTTAGTTACTACATCGTACTCTTTTGGATAAATCTCGTTTTTTGTTTAGGTAGACTCAGCAACGTATTATACGGTGCCGCACGGATCTGGCACAACTTATTTAACGATTACTGGAAACTGTACAACACAATCAACGACTACCTCTGTTCCGATAGAAAATCGAGGAAACACATATGTGGTGGTGACAAAAAACGGTCCTGTAGCATACGTAAGTACAGTTGAAAATTAAAATGTACTATAAAGTGAAAGCATAGACAATATTTTGTTCAGAGTCAAGCTGATTTGGCGAAATCGTTAACCGGCGAAGGACAATACAAAATTGGGTAAATTTATATCTTTACACTTTCCATAGCAACAGACCCGTTTCTAATGCCAACGTGCGCGTTTCTATGACAACGTACACGTTTCCATAGCAATACACGCGTTTCCACGCAAGGTGCGTGTCACCATAGCAACAATCGTTTTTTTTCAGACTTATTTTTCCTAATGGTGAAAATTATCAGACTGGGTCGGATAAGACCGGGGCGTACATTGATTTCGCCTGGTGCGACCAACCCCCCAAACCGAGCATTCCCGTTTCGCCCGGCAAAAACGAAAAATGCCAGCACAAAAATGCCGACCATTTCGTCGACTTTAGTGCGTATTTACAAGGCGGTTCAGATTATGTGGAACTTTTACCGAAGAACAAGTAAACGCAGACGATACATAACAATGATAGAGATCAATGATGATACGAAGGCCAGTCGCAAAATTTGTTTCGTTTCAGCTGGTACCTGTACGTAAAAGATCCCACTGATAACAGTACTTACGTTAATGCTGGGTACACGTCAACTATAGACCAGCAAGGAGGGATATACCTGATTACCATCTTGGATGCAACGCCACCGGTTGGAGGCAATGTCACGGTAAGATTTTTTACTTGTTGCTCAGACAACGATGCATTTTATTGACCTGTACTTTTGTAGATGCAAGCCCAGATTTATCAAGTTGCGCAACCGAACACGTTCAGCATTTGGTGGCAAGTGCCTCAATATCTCGTCATATCAGCTGCGGAAATTCTTTTCTCAATCACTGGATTAGTTTTCAGTTTCACACAAGTAAAATAAAAAGCAAAATATGTGACCCTGCTTCACTGTTTCAATTCCTTTTCTGCTTTAGGCTCCGTTGACAATGAAGTCGGTCATCATGGCTGCCTGGTTAGTCACCGACGCTATCGGCAACTTGATCATCATTTTTATCATTGAAATCAACTTTTTTGATAATCAGGTGAGTCAAAAGTGCAGCTATAGTTACTACTGAACAAGTCTAGCACTATAGCCAATGGACAACTATAGTCGTCAATGGATAACTATAGTCGCTAGACAACTATAGTCACTGAATGACGTGCCACTTGATTAATCATCACGGAACATATTCATGGACGCTGTTAAATTTTGTTTTCAGGCATATTTGTATTTGCTATTCGCCGGAATCATGTTCGTGGTCATGGTAATTTTCGTTCTCATGTCAGTGTTCTATTACGAATACGTCAGCTACATCCCAACTGGTACGGAAGCAACTGACAGCGACGGTAAAAAGAAGGATAAAGGACATGAGTAAATTGTAATAATTCTTGTGTGTCGCTGACTTTCTACTTTTTATATGCTTCATTGTTGCATTGTTGATTTATTAAAATATACATAGTTTCATGTTATTTCGACACAAGTTGCAGAAAAAGCTCGAATGTTATAAATGCATATTACTGTCAAAAATGCATTGTAATTGTAATTGTAATTGTAATTTATTCGTGCAAGCAGAAGATTAATACAAAAGAATTAACTAATACGGAATATAGAAGCTTAACACAAGGACAAGAACAAGAACATTAAAGTTACTCCG
Organism: Prionchulus punctatus; assembly: GCA_034698125.1. Lineage (NCBI taxonomy): Eukaryota > Metazoa > Nematoda > Enoplea > Mononchida > Mononchidae > Prionchulus > Prionchulus punctatus. Next base: position 29,902 of record JAQGBA010000287.1, on the reverse strand, counting down.
TTTGCAGCAAAACCAAAATGTGTTGTCTACATCAAGTATATCTCTCTCTTCTACGAACCGTGTACCATACAGAATGAACTGTTTACCGCGCACAGTGTACGTGTAATATGTATAGAATGTACCACGTTCCGCGTACCGTGTACCCTGTACCATGGGACGTGTAGCCTGCAGCGTGTACCATGTACCGTGTACTGTGTACCATTTACCATGTACTTATCATGTGGCATGTAGCGTGTAGCGTATCGTGCCTTGAATCGTGTACCGTGTACCATGTACCATGTACCATGTACATTTAGAGTGCACCATTCACCGTGTACCATTTACCATGTACTGATTATGTGACATGCAGTGTGTAGCATGTAGCGTAGGTGTACTGGGTATCGTGTATCGTGTACCATGTACCGTGTACTGTGTACCTTGCACTGTGTATCGTGTACCGTGTGCTTTGTACATTTAGAGTGTACCATGTACCATGCATTTGTTAAGTTCTAAGGACCATGTACCGAGTATCGTGCACCGCGCACAGTGTACAGTGTCCCATGTATAATGTACAGTGTTCCTGATGCTCTGTACCAAGTCCCGAGTACAATTTACTGTGTACCTTATGCCTTGTATATTGTACAGTGGACGTGTACCGCTTACCAAGTACCACGTAGAGTGTACCACATACCGTAGATCGATTGCCGTATGCCATGTACCGTTTATCATGTACCGTTTACCATGTACCAATACCATGTACCGTGCACTGGGTACCATGTACAATGGTAGTGTGTACCGTGTACCGTTAAACCTGTAAGTATGCCAAAAGACTCAGTATCCTAAACACGGCCCGCAGAAAAGGGCGAAAAAATTCTTATCAGAAGCATTAAGCAAACATGGATTACGATTATTAAACGGCCATTATTACATAATAAACAGTTGATGAAATGTACATTCCGCATGTCATAATTTTTATCCTTCGCTTATTCTTTAGCGTGGTACACGTGCCAATGTCTAGAAATGCCACGGCACGAAGGCAAAGACGTAGTTTAGTTCATGATTTACGCAGTTTCTTATCAAAAGAATCGTCCAAAATTTACTTTTAAGAGCGTTGGACAGAACTGTCATTAAAAATTCTCACACAATTTTTCAGTCTATAGTTGAAGCGCTGTTGCAATGTTTGCAAAAAAGGCTTCTTTCGAATTGGAGCCTGCTCCTAAAGTGTATCCCAAAGAGGATCTGATACCAATAATTTTCGTTGAGAATGTGAAAGATCCTTACGAAACTATTCCCGACCTTTATGAACAAGAAAAAGAGAAGGAAAAATTAGAAAAGCAGGCAAAATCAAAGGATGAAAGACCAGTAAGGAGCTAAAGTGGACATCAAGCGATCAATTTGCCCTACAGAAATCGTTTGATTTTTAGTCTTTTAAAGAACTCTGGGCCAACTATCCGAAGAGTGTATTTTGCATTGTTGGCAATGAGTTTTGCGAACGGTTCTGTTACTATGGGATGGTCAGTAAGTATAATTTTGATACAAAAACAAGCAACTTTAACTGCAGGACAGAACACGATTTTTGACTTTATTTGCTATTTTTCTTCAGCTATTTTGTCCCTGTACCTGGTCAACATTCTGAAACTACCCGAAAACAGTGCTTCTATAGTTTACCACGCCTTTATTGTCCTATGCTATTTCTCGCCCATTTTCGGGTCGCTTTTGGCTGATGGCTTCATTGGACGATACCAGTTAGTTTTAATGACCGATTTTTGTTTTGAAAACCAGAAGAGTTGTACTTTTTCAGTACCATCATGTGGGTATCACTGTTTTACGCTAGTGGTAACATCGTCTTATCAGTAGCCGCTTATTTCGATCCTTCATCACCCACTCATCCTTATCTGGATTATTTGGGATTATTCATGATAGCAATGGGCACTGGTGGGATTAAACCATGCGTTTCCGCTTTTGGAGGTGATCAGTTCAAAAAAGGACAAGTATAATTTACTTTAGACAATTCATAAAGTAGGACCGGACAATATTTTTGTTTTATTTGATAGGAAAAGTCTTTGGAAATGTTTTTCTCGATATTCTACTTCAGTATCAATGCTGGCAGTTTCATTTCAACAATTCTCACACCGTTGCTTAGGGGTAGGCACCAAATATACGTCCAAAAAGACAAAAAAGTTGCCTGCTGTTTGATGATTCTTGTTGTTTTCAGTTCGATCATGTTTCGGGCAAGACACTTGCTATTCTTTGGCGTTTGGTGTTCCAGCAGTTTTGATGATTATTGCCGTTGGTATGCTGTCACATATTTGCTTGTTTATTAAGGTTTATGTACACTTAAGTGTTTCAGTGTTTTTTGCCGCTGGCACCCCACTGTACAAAAGGTATCCCCCAAAAGGAAATTTGCTAGTCCAAATGGTCAAAGTTGAATGTGTAATACTTCTAATTTTTCTTGCTTCTTGACTAATGACTGCCTGGAAACCTCCTTTTGGCATTTGTTTCAGGTCGCAATTAGGAATAAATTTAAATCGAAATCTAAAGACAAAAAAGCCCACTGGCTCGATTATTATTTGGACACTCACGTTTGCGCAAATGATCCATTATGCGTAGAGCAAGGGTCTTGCCAAAAGGTAAAATTGATTCAATTAGTGTCAATGTCTAATATTACATTTGTTTTGTTTTCAAGGCAACTTTCCTTGGTGACATCAAGTCAGTGCTTCGAGTTTTGGTCATGTTCATTCCAGTACCATTCTTTTGGGCATTGTACGATCAGCAGGTATCCACTTGACATGACATGATATGGCATGTCATATGACTAACATGATATAGGATATGACATAACATATCAGTAACAATACGTGACCTAATTTTACAGTAGTATTCATATTTAGGGCGATCGCTGGACTCTGCAAGGCACAACAATGAATGGAAAATACGTATGTGCATAATGATGACGTCACTGGACGTTGATTATAATTCTAAAGAAATTTCAGGGCAGTTTTGTGATTTTACCCGATCAAATGGGCGCCGTTAATACGATTCTAATTATGGCTTTCATTCCGCTGTTTCAAGGCATCATTTATCCACTGGCCTCAAAATGTTTCAAGCTAACGTAACTTTACGTAACTTTACGTAACTTACAGTTTTTCAGTGACGAGATTTTGTTATTCTAGATACTTACGAAAGATGTCCGTCGGTGGATTCCTCGGCGCCATTTCTTACATAGTTTGCGGATTGTTGCAACTGAAAATTAACGTAAGCCCAGAGAGCAATGAATTGAAACAATTTTTTGCACAATATATTGATTTTAAGACTACGTTACCTGTGATTCCCAGTGAGGGTACAGCATTCCTGTCAGTGCTAAACTACGCCTCATGCAACATTGCTATGACAAATGTTAACGACACCAATTTTAACGTGATGTTGAACTCATCGTTTGTAAGTATTGTTTTTGATTTCTAAAGCTCTTCAGTCAGTGCAGTTATTTGATTTTTTTTTGCAGACTAGTTCGGCACAAACTATTGACTCTGTGCAAGGTAACGAATCTTACATATTCGATGTCCAGGGAGACTGTCTACAGTCAGGTGGATATCAATTCCCGACGTACCTAACGAGCAAAAGGTCCACCTACGTTGTGATCACTGATACAGCTTCTGGCTGGGCAAGTGAACTTTAGTTCACACTTATAGGATGGAAAATAATAAAATAAAAGTTGTTTTTTAGAACTATGCTGATCTTCAAAAGTCCACTCAAGGCGAAGGACAGTTCAAAATCAGGTACGTTTTCTCGAATCACCGTCTGTAGTTGTTGCATGTCTAGTGCATGAAGTTTGTTTTTATTTATTGTTAGCATTAACTACTTTGCTGACAACTCGCAAGTTAAGATCGATGATACCCATGCTGTGTCGTTTGCCTGGTGCACATCCAATGTACCAATGACAGTAAATGACACCAAAGTTTGCGACACCAAAAAAGTGGACACGTACCAGGAGATCAGTGTTCCAGTCAATGGTGGCTCTAGTTTTCTAGAATTGCAGCCAAAAACGTAAATGGAAGCACATAATTTGTTTTTTACTTCACAAGACGCTTTTGAACTTTGCAGCTGGCATTTGTACGTGATGTACCAAGACGGTTTCTACCATAACACCAACGTGTCTTATACTGAGGAAAATCAAGGAGGCATTTATACTTTGACATTATTAAATGGTGAAGATGAAACGGTACTAGTAGTAAAACATCTCTGAAGTTCACTGGCTGCAACAAGATTTTTGTTTTTCGTTCAGTTTACACACGAAGTCTATCAGATTGCCCCGTACAACAGCGTCAGCATATTTTGGCAGCTACCGCAGTACATCGTCATAACGGCGGCAGAAATTTTGTTTTCAATCACTGGGCTTGAATTTAGTTTCACCCAGGTATGATGGCAAAAGGAAAAGTGCATGGGTTGCAAGTGTTGCAGGCCAGTGTTGCAAGTCTTACACGTTTTGCAAGCGAAGCAAGTCTTGCAGTGCCTGCACTCCTACAAGTGGTGCAAGTATATGTTGCATGTCACTGCGTTGCAACTTGTGTTGCAAAAGTGTTGCAACTTGTACATGATACTCACTGGCCAGTTACATTTTAGGCGCCGTTGAGTATGAAGTCAGTCATGATGGCTTGCTGGCTGCTCACGGATTCCATTGGAAACATCATCATTATCTTCATCGATTCATTTGCTCTATCAAACATTGTACGACAAACAAATGTTTCAAAGATTATTCGAACTAGTTCAAACTATAGTTTGTTTTTCAGGCTTACTTATTCTTCCTATTTTCCGGTATAATGTTCGTCATTATGATTATATTTGTTCTCCTGGCAATGTTCTATTACGAATATGTAGAATACATTAGAGATGATGCAACGACATAGTTTTTGTAAAACAAATTTCTGGTTCTAATCTTTGTATAAATAAATAGTTTACTCGATTCATAGTGTTGAAAGTGCAGTACAATAACAAGCAATACAGCGAAAGAATAATTAAAGAACAGATTAATGCAGATTAAATATTAGAAATTAGTTTTTGCCAAAGATCTCTATTCTTTGCTGTATCCATTAGATGATCGAGGGGTAAACCGATTTTCAATAAGTCTTCATAAATTAGATTAGTCCAATCCGCAGCGGGTCTTCCTTTTGAATTTTTCCAAGAAGGCGACCATGTAAATGATTTCTTTGGCCAACGGGAGAGATTCATTCTGATAACGTGTCCTAACCAAGATAAATGAGCTTTCGAAATCGAACTGGCGAATGAAGTAATGTTGTAATGTCGTAGTATTTCATCGTTGGGAATCAAGTCTTGCCAGTTTATGTTTGCGATAATCTGGATCATCTTCATTTCTTTACTGGCAAGAGTTTTCAAATCGGATTTACGGAGACAGCAAACGTGAAGACCATACAGCAGTGAAGGTCTGACCGAAGTCAGGAAGATTTTGATTTTAGTGCGAATCGAAATATTTGAAGCTCTCCAAATCGGCCGGCGAATGTTAAACGTTGTTTGGGCGTCTTTAATTTACTTAACGGACTTAACGGTTGCGATGATTTGTTGCATAATTTTCTGCAGGCTTTAAATGCCATTCGAAAGTTCTTCATACGCCAAGAGTCGTTTATACTGTATGTAGCGTCTGTGAATTTAGCCAGTTCTTTTTGTCGATGCGAAAACTTCTCTGAGTTAGCTTTTGTAGCGCAATAAAACGGTTGTAGTTTTCTCTCGTCATCGCGACCAAGTAGCAAAGCCTTCTAATTCTACGACGTTTCATCAACAAAAACGTGTGATCTGAAATCCAAGGTTTCTTCTTTATCAAATCGTTTTAATCATAGGCAATAATTCAGTTGATTTTTTGCAGAGGTTAGACCAAACCGAGTTCGGCGATCGAATAATTGAACGAAATTCAGGAAAACCTTTTTCAAATTCAGCCGCAAGTCTTTTCTTTACTTGAATGTCGTCCAATTTCTTTTTATCAATGAAGATTCTTTTCTGGTTGTTATTATTTCGAATAAGTAGGAATTTAATTTTCGCAACGACGAGAAAGTGATCTGAAGCTAGCATAGTTCCACGATACGATCAAACATCGTTCACTGCATGAAATAATTGAAAGGAACTATCAACATGTCAATCATTGATGCAAACGCTGCATTTTGCCATGTGATCTTTTGAGAAAGTTTATGGCGAAAATACGTATTCATTATCTTCAGCCCGTTAGTTTCACGAAAAAGATAGCAATCTTAAGCCGTTCGAATTAGTTCCTTCTGTGCCAAATTTGCTGCCAATCGTACCTTTCCACAATTTACCCTCATTCCCAACGTGGCTGCTCATATCGCCAATGATAATAGTGTTGTTTTTCGGAAAATTGTTGCAAATATTCGATAATTGATCGTAAAATTCGTCTTTGATTTCTGAAGAAGCACTTTGGTTTGGTGCATAAGTGTTCAAAAATGTCACCGGACCATTTCGGAACGTAATTTTAACCAACTGAATCGATTCGATATCAACTTCCAACCACAAACCGAATTCCAGAGTTTCCTGTGAACCGCAAAGGCCACTCCACCTTTGTTCGAAACCGCCGGTGAATTATAAATTTTAAAATCTTGAACTTTGAATTGGCCCAACCAATTCGAACTCGTCTCTTGTAGAGCGGCTAGTAAAATTTTGTGTTTCTTGAGATCTTCGACTTTTGTTTCTTGAGATCTTCCAGCTCGCACCAAGCACCCGGTTTATTCAGTGCACGAACGTTCCAACTGCCCAACTTAAATTGCTTGAATATTGACTACCAAGCCATAAAAATACTAACACAATTTAATCTTTGTATATCTTGATACAGTTTTTTTTATTTAATGTGAATAAAAATTATATCATTTTTGCTTTGTTATATTTTTTTTATAAGTTTACCCAATGAATGGTTAGAAATAAAAACAAACAAAAGATAACACTGTCTGCATCCTTTTACAGTCGACGAATTTTGGTCTTGCGACAAATTTTCTTTCCAAAATGTGATTCACTTTTGCAGAAACCAGAAAAATCTGTTTCATTGAAATTATATTTAATAGTCAAGAAAAAAAATGGAGAAATCGAATGAAACGTACGACAATTTGTTTTCCTTTTCCAAATATTTAATGTTTCACGAATTTATTTTATTATTTTTTTTATAGAGATTACGTTTTCAAAATATTACTTCTTGGTGATTCAACTGTTGGAAAATCGAGCCTGCTGACAAGATTTACAGTAAAAATTAGTTCCCTTCTGTTTTTCCAGTTCACTGGCTGATTTTCTGCAGGAGGAACAATTCACAGAAAATAGCAAGTCAACTATTGGGGTGGACTTTGTAAGGTTTATTGCAAAAAATCAAAAGAACTTAATAATTTTTTGAATTTTTTAAAGAAAATTCAAACTATCGAACTGAATGGCAAACGAATTGCATTGCATATTGTAACTATTTTAATACTTCATTCACCCGGGCGGGAAAAACAAATTTTCATTCGTGGCTCAATGATTTAGTGGGATACTGCTGGCCAAGAACGATTTAGAAGTCTGACCAAGAGCGTCTATCGTGGAGCCCACGGTGTTATTATTGTTTACGACATTACAAATCCGGTATTCAAATTCGACCTATCCGTACTCCTTCCATACAGTTTATTTGTTTTTTATTGTTTCAATCAAGCAATCTTTCGATAGTGTCGATTTGTGGCTGAATGAAATCCGATCGTACATCGGCGACGATGTTGCAAAGCTGTTGATTGGAAATAAGAATGATTTATGGGCCACTAGATCGGTTGCTTACAAAGCTGCTAAAGTATTGGGAGAAGTCCGTTAAACTAGCTGGAAAAACAAAATAATTCACTAGCTAATTCTGCTTTGCAGGAATTTGCAGAGCAAATTGGATTCGATATTTTCGAAACTTCGGCGAAAACATCGGCTAACGTTGATAAAGCATTTCTAACGATGGCAACGGAAATCAAGAACAAAGTAGATCGTCTCAGCATAATCGATTCTGCAAGTGACCAAAAATTTTATCTATCTGCAACTGCAATTCAACCAAACCGGACTTGTTGTTGAATTGCTCGTTTATCAGTAAAATTTTACTTTATTTTATGAACTTTTTGCAGGAACATATTCGTAATAAAAAATAGCCAGTAAAACAAAAACGAACATAACCACAAACAACATTGCAGCAAAGAAGAAAAATAAAACAGCCTAAAAACATAAAAAACAAACAAAAAATTGGTGTGATTTCTTTATTAATCGTGCTGTCTGTTGAACTTACCAAATTAGTGAATGGAATTTGATATACCAAAATAACAATTAAATTTCCTATCGCTGCTGTTAGCAGCCAAATCGCCATAATTACCGATTTCATACTAGCTGGAGCCTGAAAATTTGTTTGTAAAATTCTCAACATTGCAAAAATTCAACTGACGAATTGGTTACTTGCGAAAAACTGAATTCGAGTCCAGTGATCGAAAGTAGAATTTCAGATGCTGTCATTACAGCATACTGTGGTAATTGCCAAAAAATGCTGACGCTATTGTCGGGAGCGATTTGGTATACCGCACTGGTAAACTATTAAAAAAAAACAAAAAACTAGTGATGAAAGCAAGCTAAACGAGCAAATTTTCACTACGTTCGAGAGATCATTTAAAACAGTCAGCGTATATATGCCTCCTTGATTATCCTGGTTGTAGCTGATGTTCGTATTGTGATAGTATCCGTCCTTGTATTTGATGTACAGGTACCACCTTGAAAATCCAAAAAGTCACTGGATAATTCATGGTTTTTTGCTCGATTCAGAAAAAATTAGGCACTTTTTGGGCAATAATTCAATGAAATCGCTCCCGCCAGCGAACGTTGATGAGAATTCTGAATATTCATCGGCTTTATTGCAATTGCAAGTATCCGATTTATTGGCTGTCAATGGCACATTCGACGTGCACCATGCAAACTGTACAGTATCATTGATGCTCAAGACCTCTGCATTTTCGGCGAAATAGTTTACGCTTCATAAGATAAATTGCACAAAATTTGCATAATTTCTAATCTATAGTTGGATTACCTGATTTTGAAATCTCCTTCGCCTTGAGTGGATTTTTGCAGGTTAGCATAGTTCTAAAACAAATTATCTTTGCAGCAATCGAATGAAAGTACCAACTTTGGATGACCTACCCAGCCAATGACAGATTCCGTCACCACAGCATAAGTCGACTGGCCATTGGATAAATTTGTATAAAATGTTCTATTCGGGCCACATTGTTGTTCCTGTTCCAAGAACCATTCGAAATTTTCGTCGCTGTTTTTCACTGAAGACACAATTTGGACGGCACTGGACTAAACCATGTTAAAAATTTCAACCACTGCAAATGAACTATAATTTCCACGGGTAGCTCTCACATCCATTGCTGGAACTTGAATAACCAGCGAGCTATTGCCACTGCTGATTGTGATCGGACAGTGATTGTAGTTCAGCACAGTAAAGAATGCTGTGTTATCGTGGGGTATTACTGGAAGGGTGCTCTGTTAAAAAAACAAAAAAGTCACAAGACATAACAGTTAGGAGGATATAATTTACATTAACGAATAGTTGCAGACAGCCTGTCAAGGCACATCCTCCAACTGCTAGGAAACCTCCAGCAGCCATTTTTCTCAAGTACCTAGAAAAACAAAAAATCGCTCCTAGCTTACTTCAATGTGTGCACGAATATACTGTAACTCATTACGTTAGTTTGACTATTTTTGAAAACAGTGGATAGACGATACTTTGGAATATTGGTATGAATAACAATATCATGCAAGTGTTAGCAGCCTGTAGACAAAAATTTTCATTTTCGGATTCATCGAAAGAATATTCAGATTCACAACGTACCCCCATTTGATCTGGTAAAACGACGAAACTACCCTGAAAAATAATAAAATAAAGTTCGTTGCAAATAAATCTATACAATAATTTTGTTTTTTCTACATATTTTCCATTCATGTTCATCGCTTGAAACACCCATCTGTCGCCCTAAAAACAAATAATCCATTGGACAGTCGATGAAAATAGCTCACATACAAAAAGTATAGGTACCTGTAGACCGTAAATAGAGAAATAGAATGGTATGGGAATGAATATAACTAAGATTCGAAAAACGCTTCGCACGTCATTGACAAACGTTTTCTGAAATCATTTTCCAGCATAAATTAGTTGCTACAGTCGTCACTGGACAATACAATAGCTGCAGGATGACTATAGTTGCGTTAACACTATAGTTGCAGTCGGACTATAGTTGCAGTAGGATCATAGTTGCAGGAGGACTATAGTTTCAGAAGGACAATAGTTGCAGTATGAATCTAGTTGCAGTAGGACTATAGTTGCGGTAAAGCAATAATTGCGGAGGACTATAGTTCTTATTCGGCTTTAGTTTCATTGAACTATATAGTTGATAGCTAAGGCAAGAAAACTTACTTTTTGACATTTCTGTTCGTTGCAAAAGCTGTCAAATTTGCAATCATGAGTCATCATGTAATATTCCAACCAATAGGCACGTTTTTCTTTCGATTTTATTTTATTTTTCAGTGCAATCTTGAAAAAAATAGAAACAATCTATAGTTGAAGAACAGGTCGAAATCGTTCAGCGAATTTACCCAGATAACTTTAAAAACTTCAAGCAGCAAGGCTCCCTGTGGCGGAAATCGTTTGTACAAAGGAGTTCCAGCGGCGAAGATAACTGTAATAGCAAGGCAGAATTTTTGGTTTTCATAAACATTTTACAGCTGAAAACTCACTCAACGAAGTCACCATTAAAACGGCGGGAAATCCAAACGCCAAAGGGTAGCACGAATCCTCTCCGAGGCAAGGAAGCACTGAAACATAGCTGGCTAGGACAAGAAATTTGTTTTCCGAACGACAATACCTCTAAACAACGGCGAGACTATGGCAGAAACGAAAGCTCCCAAGTTGATTGTGAAGTAAAAAACCGAGAAAAACATATCCATGGATTGGACCTAAACGAAATTTGGGGAAACTATAATTTTAAATTTCAGTTTTATTTATGATTGATTAACCAGCTCAATTCAATCATTACCTGTCCTTTTTTAAATTGATCTCCGCCGAAAGGTGAAACGCAAGGTTTTATTCCCCCTGTGCCCAATGCTATGATGAAAAGTCCTACGAAGTCTAAATACCTGAAAAACAGATTAGCCAGTCACATAATTCGTCTGATAAAGCTAGAAAAGTGCTCGAATTACGGATGAACCGATGAACCTTCTTTGAACGACGCTGCAACGGCCATTGTAACACTGCCGCAGGCGTAGAATACCGAAACCCATAAAATAGTGCTGCAAAACTTAGAATCAACTATTCGGCTTCATAGTGAGCAAATAAAACGAAAAAAGTGTCGGCTTACTGATATTTTCCAATGAATCCGTCGGCTAGAATCGAACCCAATATCGGTGTGAATGAGGCAACTATTGAAAAGGCGCGAAAATATGTGGCTGCAAGGTTCGTGCTAAAGTCCAATATGTTGATCATGTACAAAACCAAAATTGCTGCAAGTAAATCGGCTGTGTTGCACGACTTCAAAAAAGGGCTAGCGGATGCTGTGATACTTACTGGTCATAGCATAAAAGCTAAAACGTTCGCATAATTCGTTTCTGAACAAAAAATCTCAGTGGCTATCTCGATTTTCGAGAAGAAAGTGCCAAAAAAAATTACCCCATGATGCAGAAAATACTTTTCGGCATGTTTTTCCACTTTTGTAAAAAAGACTGAAAAATGAGAACACAATTTTTGTTTTTTAGAAGCATATCTGTGAAAATTTAGTCACCATATGATCAGGTTCGAGAACAACATCATCTTTAGTAAACGCTTTAACATCGTCTTTAGCAGGGCTGCCAAACTGTGCTGAAAACAAAAAAACACACTAAGAAACCATGAAATAAAACAAAAATTTCCCATTACTGTATTTTCCAGTTTCTTCTTTGGGCCAGTTATCATTCAAATCGAACGATTTTTTGTTCATTTTAGCTAAATTCAAAGACAAATTTCGGTTTCATGAAGTTCACAGCATCGATATTAGCTTTATTTTTGGACAATAATTTATGAACTAAAAAAGTTCAGTAGACTGCCAGTGAAAGCTAGGCAAACACAAGCAGCGCTTGTTTAAGAGATAAAACTAGATAAATACTTGCCATGCCAAAATTTTTGATTATACATTGAAAATGGCCTTGTCTTGTGAAGAAAAGTGTTATTTAGTTGCTGTACTTAACAGCTTGTACTGTCAACAATATCAATCACAGTTGTGTACAATCTTACAACTATAATGCAAGTGTCAACTATAGTTGTGCACATGAATCAACTATAGTTATGTACATAAAGAGTTGTAGAGTTGTGCAGCTATAGTTGTGTTCATGAAGAGTTGTGTACAAGTATAGTTGTGCCCATGAATCAACTATACTTGTGTCCATGAATCAACTATACTGTAGTTGCGTACAGTAATCAACCATAACTGCGCCCTGTTAACCACATTTTGCGCGCGCAAACCCGCTGGACACAACCTTGATTTTGTTTTTTGTGCAAAGTTTCAAGTCATGGATACGATTCGTATCGAATAAACGGCCTCACCGAATGACACGAGTCAAAAACAATTATGACAAACCGTCGCGACGCGCAGGCGAAAAACCAGTCTATGAAATATGAACGTCCTACCTTCTTACATTTTTTACAATATTAATTTTATATGGAACTTACATTTAGGATGAGAATTTTCGAATATGAAAAAAAACCCGGGCCGGTTTTTGTTTCACGAATTGCGACAGAGTCGAGTGAAGAACGATTTTTGCTCGATATTGAAACATATCCGACGCACTATAGTTGCCGCTACAGTTCCACTATAGTCGACCTAACCTTGTTATGAATATGGATCCCCCTGCGTGGTTCCCGGATAAAAAGCACCGTCGGACAGTTTTTCAATTGACCCAATTGCACACTGACATTAATGATGAAAACAAACAAATTCACAATAAACTTGTTCGGTATATATATAAATACAGTAACGGAACTGTAGACCATCATCTCGTATCTAAGTATAGCCCGTAGACCAGCATAGCGCCATGGGTCTGGGTGTTCGAGTAGCTACTTATTGCGCATCGGCGTTGAGCTTGGTTGCATTGCTGGTGTGCCTCATAGTCGCTCCTATGATCTACTCGGAGGTGCAGAGTATCTGGTCTGAGTTGGACTTTGAGATGAGCAACTTCAAAGTAAGGACGCGATTTTTGTTTTTCGAATATGGTTTCGTGCATTTTTAGCGTTTTAGACGACTACAAACGACATGTGGAAGGAAATGATGATCTTGAGCACCGGTCGCTTCAGGCGCCAATACCAACCACCACCTCCTAGGGGACCCGGCGTTACCCCGGGTGGTGGACCCGTCGTTACAGGCGTCCCCAATGCGCCCAACGGCGAATGCAAATGCGACTCAGCCGGCGCCAATAAATGCCCTCCGGGACCGCCCGGTCCGAAGGGACCCCCTGGTAACGGGGCGCCCGACGGTCTTCCGGGTAAGGATGGCTTCAATGGTCAAGACGCAAAACCGGCAACACCGCCACCAACGCCCGCTGGTTGCATTCAGTGCGCAGGCGGCAACCCCGGTCCGCCTGGTAACGTCGGTAATTCGGGTAAGATATTGTTTGGAATTGTAACTGTAGTTGCAGCCGTGAGAACTACAGTTCAATTTTAGGCCCCCAGGGCATGAAAGGACCGGACGGCCGGCCGGGCATGGCTGGCATGGACGGCACGCCGGGCACTCCCGGTGAGATGGGCCCGACGGGACCCAGCGGCAAGGACGGTAACCCTGGTCCGAAAGGTCCGAACGGGCAGGACGCTCAGAAACCGGTTGGCAAGCGAGGGTTCAAAGGCCCGGCGGGCGACCAAGGCGACGCCGGCGATAAAGGAGGCAATGGAAAAGACGGCGGTAAAGGCGCTGCAGGAGACGGCGGTGGAGCAGGAGGACCGGGACAACCGGGCAAACTTGGACCCAACGGAGCCATCGGAGGTCCAGGAACCGAAGGACCACCGGGCCCGGATGCGAAATACTGCCCGTGCCCCGGTCGTGCAGGAGGCGGTGGTGGTGGCGGCGGCGGCGGCGGCGGAGGAGGAGGAGGAGGAGGTGGTGGTGGCGGCGACGGTGGTTCTGCAGGAGGACCAGCTGAAGGCGCTCCTGCTGGAGGAGGAGGAGGGGGAGGTGGCCCAGCAGGGAGTGCCCCAGCAGGTGGTGCAGCCGGCGGTGGCCTCAGTCCTCCTCTGTCAGGTGCTGCTCCTGCTGCTCCGGCTGCCGGATCCGGCGGTGCAGGCGGTCCGTACAAGCGACGAAAGGTGAAAGCCAAAGCGAAAGTGCAATAAGTGCAGATCTCCGTTTTCATTCCGACTATCCTTCGATATTCGACTGATATTATGATTCAGAGTTTAACGGCTTGCATTATTTAATAATTTTGTTGGTATTTTATTCTTTCTGTCCATAAAATTCGTATACAAATTGAAAACGTCACTTGGTTATCAATTCAACTTCATTTTGTGTGTAGAAAATAAACAAAAAATCCAAGGCTTAGTGTTAGGATAGCCTTAGGCTTAGGCTTAGGTTTAGCTCAGACTTATGTTTAGGTCTAATCTTAGGCTTAGGTTAGGTTGAGGCTTAGACTTAATCTTACGCTCGTCTTAGGCTTACGTTTAGTTTTAGGCTTATGCTTCGGCTTAAATCGAGACATAGGCTGTTAGCGTAGGCTTGTAGAACATGGAGAGAACTTGAGATACCCTAGAAGGACGTACTAAATTACCTTTAAGTTTTCATATTGAATCTACATAGTTGCTCATAAAACTGCTAAAACTGTTTTGAACTGTAAAACTTGCCAGATTAATGCATAGGAGATTAACCATTATCGTTCATAATGAAAACATGAACAGTGCAACTGATGAACTATAGTTGCGCATGCTAAATGTTGTTCACAATGAATCAACTACAGTTGTGAATCAACTATTGGGCAACTTTTTGATTGGGTCTGAATTTTATTCAGTCACAATCACCATTTTCCTACACCTGAAACATAAAAATATTATTCGAGGTAGATCTTTAAAAAAATTTCTTGGTTTTACTTGCGACGTACCGACTGATTAATCGGAACCTTGCAGATATTCGTCCACTTTCGAGGTCTCGCCTTCGATGGTCATTGGCTAGAACATGTGCATTATAAAACTTTACTATACACGCAGTTGTTAGGTGGGAATATGCATGAAAAGTAAACCCGATAGCTTTCTATCCAGTAGGTATCAAGCGGAAAAAGTCTCGATGTCTTCGCATGGCATCAAAATCAATGACACGGTTCCGCTAAGAAATCAATTTGCAGTGAGCTCCTATGCAAATTGCATTGCAAAGACTGCAAAAGTTATCTATGCAAAACATGAAAAATTCCAAGGACTATCCTTCAGCATATTCCAGGTAAATCGCGAAACGCCGACTTTGACAGTGATTCCGAAGTGTCGTGTCTACGCGGCCATTTCGGTACAGTCTGCGAATTTAGAACTGCATCTTCAAGGTCCAAGTCATCGGCTGATGTCAAAGTCCAAGTCCACCGGTGTCATGCATTTGACGAACCCCGCGCGCAAAAACTATGTTTGCGGCTTGACACCAAAATCGCATGTACGTACAACTATAGTCCTGTAGTCTGTCGCCTATTCGTAAGAATTGCAAACTGAAAGGCGCGACGCGCGCAAAAAAATGAACTAGTACATTATTATTAACGACACCTTCTTACATAATTTTGCGTCGTATTAATACTTTCTACGTTAACATAATTCGACGATAATCTCCCACTTAAAAACTAAAGTCAATCGGTTTAGGTCATTTTTTCATGTCTGTTAGGTATTTTTTTTAGGATTTGTTGTTTGCGTTGTTTCGACAACAGTTGTGAAAACTTACCGAGATGAATTGCTCGTTTTCAAACTTGTGAAACAAATGTTGACCTAACCTTGTTTAGGAAAACGCCAGAATCTCACAGTTAGGGAGATAGCGAGTGGCTCCCTCTCTGTAAAAAACGCCTGTGATGAACGAGGAATTTTCACGGGAAGGCCCAGTGACATTAATGATGGTACCAATTTCTAATCGTCGGGGGTATAAATGTGATCGCCGAATCACCGTAGAGGCATATTTCAGTTTCGCACCGAACATTTGACTATGGCTCAGTTCGTTCGAGTGGCCACTTATTGCGCATCGTCTTTTAGTCTAGTGTCGTTGTTGGTGTGCCTGGTAGTCGGACCAATGATATACTCGGAGATCCAGGATATTTGGGCTGAATTGGATTTCGAGATTGCCAACTTCAAGGTATAGCTCAGCGAGCGCCCTTTATGGAAATGTCTAGTGACATTTTCTTGTTTTTTCTTCAGCTAACCTCGAACGACCTGTGGAAAGAAATGATGATCTTGAGCACTGGGCGTTTCCTGAGGCAGGCTGCCTACCCACCACCACCACCGCCAACCCCGACGGGCGGTTACGGTGGTCAGGGTACTGTTCCGCCGGCTGGGGGTCAACCGCCGGCTGGGGGTCAACCGCCGGCTCAAAGCCCTCCACTACCTACGTCAGGGCCTGGCGCTCAAGGCACTCCGCAAGCAAAAAATGCACCGGCTAAAGGACCCGGCGACGGCTGCAAATGCGACGCATCGGCAGCGAACAAATGCTCGCCGGGCCCCGCCGGTCCTAAAGGCCCTCCGGGCAACGAAGGACCCGACGGTCCGGCTGGAAAGGACGGTCTCAACGGTCAAGATTTCAAATTTCCGCCGCCGCCTTTGATGCCTCCTTGCATTATGTGCCCAGGGGGAAACCCAGGTCCTACGGGTGCACCCGGTAACGCAGGTAAAGAGTCGCATCGAATCTTTGCATGATTTAGTATTGAAGAAATAAAATTTGTGTAGGTCCGCAAGGCATGAAGGGAGCCGACGGTAAACGAGGATGCGACGGTCAGGATGGAACGCCGGGCTGCGGAGGCGAAATGGGTCCGGTCGGACCGAACGGTCCGGACGGTAAGCCGGGTCCACCGGGTAAACCGGGAATGGACGCTCAGAGGCCCGTTGGTCGAAGAGGATACAAAGGTCCGCCCGGTGAACCCGGCGAACCAGGCGACAAAGGAGACAAGGGCAAGGACGGCGGCAAAGGTGAAGGTGGTTCAGGCGGTGGTCAAGGTGGAATTGGTCAACCTGGAAAAGCGGGACCCGGTGGTTCCATCGGAGGCGCCGGGTCCGAAGGTCCGCCAGGCCCTGACGCCAAGTACTGCCCGTGCCCCGGACGTTCAGGCGGTGGAGGAGGAAGCGAGAGCGGTGGTCCAGCTGCAGGAGGTGGGTCAGGAGGGCCACCGGCTATTAACCCTGCTAGCCCTGCTGGTGGACCAGCAGCAGGAGGCTCGGGTGCAGGAGGCTCAGCTGCAGGAGGCGGTGGTTCAGGTGCACCTCCCGCTATCAACCCCGCTAGCCCGGCTGGTGGACCCGCCGCAGGAGGTGGTGGATCGGGTGCACCTCCTGCTGGTGACACTGCCAGTGGCTCGGCTAGCGGTCCGGCCGGTGGACAGTACAAACGGCGTAAGATAAAAGCTAAACTCCAATGAGAATCACTGGCTAGTCGGCTCAAAAACGAATGTTCTCATTGAAAATTATTATTCCAAAGGTATTATCCAAATGATATTTATGTGTGTCTTATGCTCGTTGTAATTATGCAAATGATATTCAAATAAATTGCTGAGTTCAGATAGCGATTCGGTGACTACAGTTGTTCAGTGACTATAGTTGCTCATTAACTATAGTTGCAGCCTGGCCATACTTGCTATAGTTTTTCTGTGACTTTATTTGCTCATCAGCAGTTCAGAGGATGATTATTATTTAGATGCCGATAGTTGTTTAATTCCCGGTGTTGCTTACTTACTACAGCTGTTTCAGTAACTATAGTTCCTCAGTGACTATAGTTGTTCAGAGACTATAGTTATTCAGCGACTATAGTTATTCCTTGATTTGGGTCTGTTCAAGGAGTATAGTGGTTCAGTCCCAATAGTTGTTCCGCGACTTGTTTTTTGTTGTTTTTATAATTGTTTTTTTTGACGTCATGGCTGTATTCTATTGCGCATGATGGATACAATCCAAAATTTTGGATTGGTCCTTAATTAAAAAAACCGTCTTCTAGTATAAAATTTTCTTCTATTTATTTTCTAAGACATTTTTTAGATGCTACCAATTAATTAATGGCACGCATACTCGTTAGATAAAAAAAACATCCAACTAATACAGTAAATTACAGTATAACATTAAAAGCGAAGTAATAAATAATTAAAAAAATTTACACAACTGCGAATTGACCAAATTTCTGATAAGCATAAAGTGGCGGGGATAAGTCTTCGGCTGATAAGAATTTCAGCGGGAATTCAACTATATATCCTTCGATTTCAGACAGCAAGTCAATGGCTTGCGGTTTATCTGCGTAAGCTATAGCAAGTTGTTTATCCAATTTTAGTTGTGTTAATTCCGCCCAAGATCTGACCAAATCGGTCGGATACACTTTGAAGACCTAAAATGAATATATCCAGTGCAATGGACTATGCTTGCTTTAGACTCGTCGACAGTTGCCACTAGAAAGTTGCTAGCTAGCACACTATTTCGTTACTTTATCATAGATATCCGTGTTGTTTCTGGCAGTGGTTTTTATATAGCTGACAACTTCGTCGCTGACCAAATCGTTGAGATCAATCTTGGCGTCTGGATCCGGTTTGCCCATTTCGTCCAACAAGCCCAAATGCTCGTGAAGCAACTGTCTGCGAAATGTACCGGCGAACTGCCCTGATTTATATGGCTTTCCATCCATGATAGAATCGAAGAATTCAGTATCTTCGTAATAGCAACAAACCTAAATACAGCACGGCTAGCAAGCGAAAGGTACACGGAATTTGTTTTTGCAAGTTACTTCCGAGTCCCTGTCGCCGTTGAACGATCTGTCGTTGATGTTAGCCGATCCGATAATGGCAAATCGGTCGTCGACGATCATAGCCTTGCTGTGGATGTATACGACTTCGCTAACCTGCAAACAAGCACGACTATAGTTGATGGCCATGTCGAAATCAAGTCAAGAAATATACTAGAGTGCCACAGAGTTCGGCGTGAGATCTCAGACCGTACACTCCGATGTAGTCCTCGTGGTTTATATCTGAAACAAGCATAGATTGCGAGCTAATGAAACAAAGTTCGAGTCGTGGTTAGCTCACTTTCTTTTTCTAGATTGGCGAACAAACTGTGTTCTCCTTTGCTAAGGGCTTTGTATGTCCAATACAGTACGGCTTGCATGTTCATACCGCCGAAGGTTCCCAATTCACCGGCGAACGCTGGCAGCAATGGGAGGAAGATAAAAACTCGAAATTTCTGCTTTTGTCTTCAGAAAAACAAAATTCGTGTAGCCACAAAGCACATGTAGAGCAAGAAACCGAATTCATACCTGTGCGCTTTGACTATTCGATCGAACAATGTTTTGTTCACTAAATTCGACACTTCGCTACTGCCGATCAAGCTGACGAAAAATTGGTTCTGCAACGAAGGAAAATCTGAGAGATACAAGCAAAAAGTACTGCTAACCAATTTCTAACTTCGATGTAGACGAAATGCTGGGCGTTGGTTATCAAATGAATGTAAGCTTGGTGGATGCTTTCATTATTGCAATTTATTCCGCACGACCAAAGGGAACCACTTCGGATAACCTAAAAAGCAATAATTGCAAAAAATAAAACAAATTTATTACCTTGGCCTGGCCAGTGAGTTGAGGATAGAGCAGTTGCGACTATTGGAGGGAGGGGGGGTGCAAAGTGAAAAATAGACAGTGAGGTGTAGTCAACATTGGATTGGCTAGTTAGCATCCTGACACGTTTTGGTGATTGGAGAGTGAGATTTTGAGTCAGTACTTGTGTTTTGCAAGGAATAGATTCATTGCACAGAGCTTCTGGGATTTCAATTTCGTCGTAAGCCTTCGGCACCAAATACGGATACTTATCGGCGTAGTTAAATTTCTCAGTCTATAAAAACAAAATTTAGACGCTGGCTAGTGAGCAATTTGGTGGATTACCTTGATTTGATTCCATCGCTGAATGAAATGGCGACCTGCATCGCGAGCTGATGCTCCGTAGACTACGGATGACAAGTCGTGCCACGGCGTGCGAGGCATGACTTTTCTATCGAGGTAGTCTGAAAGACAGCCGATAGATTAGTTTTTCAACTGACACAACGAGCACTAGTGAATATCTTACCAATGTATGGATGTTCAATATCGGGAATATCTTTGTGTAAGTAATTTGCATAATCTTTGCCGATCCACAGCTTACCGCGAGTATCTTCGCTTGCTAAGTATTTTCTGAAAATAATTCTCCATAAAAACGTTCCTAGCTAGTGAGCTGGTAAAAAAATGCTTACACCATTTCTTCGTATTCTTTAATTAATGGGTCTTCTTCTTCTTCATCATCACCGAAATGTTTTTCCTTCCATTCTTCGTATTTCTAAACAAGTTCCAACACGCTTATTGCAAAATGTATTGATGAGCAAGCGCAAATAGCCTTATAGCAAGATGAAACGATTAAAAAATTCAAAATTACGATTGTAGAACAATGAAATGATGAACAGATTCAAAAATGACTATAGTCAGACGAAATGATGAGCAAGTTCAAATACATTTAAATCCAAAATTTGAATTACCTTTCTCATTTTGGTCTTCTTTCGATTCATCGGAGGAGTGTTTTGCTTCTGTTTTCTTTCTTGTAATATTCCACTTTTGACTATTTCTTCGTACTAGAATTGCAAATGATGTTAGCAGTAGTTGGTCAAGCTAAGCTAAGAATATTATCCGAAACCTTGTTTGCGACATCGGAGACTGTTGGAACATGATGCGTTTGCCCATGCTTTAAGATAACGGCTTCAGGTTCTTGGAGTCGCGGCGAGTAAGCCCTATCCCCATTAGTGGCGATATTGGATGAATATTCGTCTTCATCTATCATTCGAATTGAATCGCTGCTGACTGGCGACGTGGCGTCGGGGTTCAACGGTTCCAGACCCAAATCCGTTAATCTAACGTAAGAAAATTTGTTTCGTAACGATTTATCCGCCGCGCAACTATATACTATAGACTTTACTTGTGCCTATGATCATCCCACCGACCGAAACACAAATCCATTCCACCTATGAAGGCAATCTTCTGATCGATCACAACTATTTTTTCATGGTGAGTCCACACTAGATTCTTCAACGGTACTAGATACGGGTCCGGATGTCGGAATACGAGAATGTTCGGATGGAGACCCATTAACACTTGTTTAGCGTGATAACTGCCGACCATCATGACCTGTTCGATTTCCTTGAATATCATCACGAAAACGTGCACGCCTTGTTGAGCTTTTCGTTTGAGAATGTTCATCAATTGCCACTGGCTACCGATCGGAGCCGGCCGTTTCATGAATAACTCCGGGGTTACCCACCAGCCCGTGATGAATATCTCTTCGCGAGCCGACTCCAACATATCGGCGCAGTGTTCCAAGAACGAATGACCATCGACGAACCTGGAAAAAAACAATACGACAATCAGCTAGCATACTGTAGCATACTGTAGGCACGTTGTATCTTACCATCTTGCGCAAGATTGTTCTCGCACCGGGTAAAACGAGCCGAACTGGTGGACATCTTTCCAAATTCTGCCGGTTGAATGTAGAACAGCGTCTATTTTAGTCTTCCATTGAGTGGCTATTCGATCCGAAGTTGCCTTTATTAGCAAATCTCTACAACAATGAATGATGACAATTAAATAATTAACTGTAAGTAAAGTTAGAATGTAACTTTTCACACATTACCTACTATAATTTTTAATTTTCACCCCTCTACTGACACCGTCTTCGTCCTGTCGCGAGCTAAGCGTCGTTTCGAAATCGCTGTCGAACAGCATCACTTCGCGGACGATATTCGTAAACGGGTACAAGTACGCAACGAAACTATCTTTGACGAGTAGCCATCTGTAATAAATCTGCAGGATAACTAACGAAATCGCATGTTATTTCTATTTCAGTCATTTTTGATTTTACCTGCTGTCCCACTTCCTGCAGCATTCGCTACAATGCAGGGTGATTTTTCGAATGAACACTTCGTGGTGACCACCGGGCTTCTTTTTCACGATTCCTTCTTTACATTTTTCGCCCAAATTGTGGATGAACGACAAATGGCTGACTTCTAAAAATTCTTCCTGAAAAAAGTTGAGTTTTGTTGCCCTTACAATACTAGCCATCATAGGTAAAACGGTAAAAACTTACTGTTTCTTTATGTTTACGCAAAGAAGGCATCTTCAGGATTCCGTTGATATACGCTTGCAGTATACCCTGTAAATTAACAACTGTCGAAAAATGTCTAGTAATTTTATCCACCGTCCGTTCTACCTTTCGGAGCTCGATATTGTCGGGGTTAAGGAATGAATCTGGCAGCAAGGGCATCTTCGGCATTTTCCTTTCCGGCGTCGTCTCTGCCGACTGGCTTTCAATGATTTCAGCCTCGGGCGTCTGGATAATCTGCGCTGGCCAAGTATTTCGCCTGGTCAACGTCGCCACCTCCGGCACAACTTCGTGAATGGGTGGCGGCGGCTTGTAAGC
Organism: Prionchulus punctatus; assembly: GCA_034698125.1. Classification (NCBI taxonomy): domain Eukaryota; kingdom Metazoa; phylum Nematoda; class Enoplea; order Mononchida; family Mononchidae; genus Prionchulus; species Prionchulus punctatus. Next base: position 7,237 of record JAQGBA010000287.1, on the reverse strand, counting down.
CATGGCGTCGGCTAGCGGTTTCTGATACAGATCCGCTTCATCTTCGAACTCTGGAATGAATCGTGGCCTGGGGTCCCCGTGCGGATCCGATATTAATCCGTCGTTACGGTCATACGGCAACACGTTAACATTATCCGACCTGAAAGAAAACAAGAGTGTGACATAACTGTAGTCCATTACAACAAATCACAACAAATGCAACGCATCGCAAACATTGCAGAGTAACAGTAGTAAAAGGAGATGGTGCTTCGATTATAGTCGAAAATCTTCTTTACTTGTCATCTTTTCTTCGCGTGGTGAGCCTGAATTAAAAACAACTGTTAATGAAAAATGTGTGTATATAGGTTAATTAATAATATAAAATTAGGTCAATCGGTGTCTGCTAAAGTGTAAACAACTTGAAAATAGCGGTTTTTCAAACCTTTTTATTGGAGCAGATATTTTTTGACCGGTACGAAATAGCACCAAACGATTGTGCAAATGTTGAAAGTCTTTGAAACGTCTTTCGATAGTCCATGTATACGGGCCGTGTTCTACTTTCAGCGTATACCTGCACGCACAGATCAACAGTAACGAAAATTAAGGCGTACATATTGCATTATAAAATAATATATTAATATTAAAACATACAAGTATGGATTGAAAAGATGCAAAGCATCGCTCGGATCTCGTTCTACCGAGATGATCGTAGCTTTAATGGCTTCGGTCGGAATGAAGCATCCACGTCGTTCGTAAATTTCCGGCGGATCGTAGACGGCGATGTAAGGAATATCTGAAAAACATGACGAGTCTTATCCAGCATACAGCAACATTTGCAACTGTTGCGACTACCACTGCCACTGCAACTACAAGTACAGCTACAACTACAAATACAAGTGCAATAAAAATGACTGTAATTACCACGTTTCAGTTTTGGATGTTGATGGGCATCATCTTTTTGCACCGTGTGAACATGGACCTGTGGCTCATCGTCCTCCTCCTCGCCGCCTCTCTCGGCCAATTCTATAGGTCGGTCGTAGGAAATTGTCGGCGAGAATCCATTGACTTTATCTTTATTATCATTTAGAAACACGTACGATGCCATTTAAAGTATCCGATCGGGCAAAATTCCTCCACTAACTGCTGCAGGTTGTTACATGGTCTGCCAGACAAAAAAAACAACGCAAGAATGTATAAATTATAAATTTGTATAATTGAATATCGAATCGAAAAAAAACAACGTTTCTCAGTCTCGTCGGGGTGCACCCGTTCGGACTCGAGAAAACTAAAATGTCGATGGAAAAGGGTAACAAAAATTTATTGACTACAACCGACTGGCTGTAACGAACGTTGACTAGTTTTCCCTTGTCGTCGGTGGTCGGGTGCAGGACAAATATATTTTGAGTGAAACGTTTTCATGAACATAGAATAAAGTTTTTTTTCTTTCTAGTTTTGTTGACACAAATCGCGAACGCCAATTCACAACTGGGGAGAGGTTATCACATTTTGAAATATGTCGGTATACAATATTAAAAGTTCCGTAACTGGTTGTCTCGAGTAGGACATCGAGCAAAAACTTTGTTTATACTTTGCAAACATTTTTTGATAGATATCCAGCACCCGGGTGGAGTAAAAGTAAAAGTAATGTTGCCTATGTTGGTCACATTTTGTCAACTTGCGTGACGCGTAACTTTCACTAGCCGTATGCGCATTATCATTTTCACTAGTCCCGTACTTTTACATTTTGATTTTGACATTCATCTACAAGGAGTCTCCAAGTCCAAAAATTTACAGCGAAGAAATGTCTAATGCTAAACTTTTACATCTCGAACATTGAAACTTATACAAGAACTGCAACTAGTTCTCATCTTTTACATCTCGAAACAGTGCTTACGTATTTGAAACGTAACTGGTTTTAAGCTTTTATGTCTTGAAGAACTACAACTTTAATTCTTAGCAATAATTAAAATAATTCTTACCAATGCAGTATTAATTTCCCAGTAGGAATCAATACGTAATTTAATGAAATCGAATCATGGCGCTCAAAGTATAATTTTAGCTCGTTAACTATCCTCCGATTAAGTTAAACCCGGCGAAAACGAGTTTCGCGATATTGTTGAAAAAATTTTTTTTGTCTGATTGCTACTCGCATTAAATTCCTCCGTTGCTAGAATGAAATAATAAAAAGAGGCATTCGTTATTTATAAAAAAAAGACAACTTCGGTTTGGAATCCTATAGTCTCGTAATTTTAAGCATGCAATCAAAAGCGCACCAGACAATGTTCTCGAAAATGACTGAACGAGAAATGTTAGAGGCACTAAAAGCGAACGAAATCGATGCGATGAGGAAGCCGGAAAATATAAATAAAGCAAATTTGTTCAGCAGCTTGCGACCGACGAACCGTCCGAAATGTCATTTTGTCAACCGAAAAAAAAACATACCAGACAACTTTTTCGAAATCAGTTTCGACAAGAATAAAAAAAAATGAAGACAGAGAAAGTTTCAATCTTGAATCACTATAGTAACAAAATGATTCAATAATGCGATGAAAACGCTTTCGTAAAAGACACTGAAAAAGATTTTTCCAAGCTAACTTTCTTTGTTAGCTAGCAATAAAGAAAATGTTTATAAAATGAAAGTTTTTAAAATAAACATTTTTGTTGCGAAATGATTAAACTGGTTTATGAACATTTTTATATTTAAATTGGCGCTTTTTCGTCGAAGTTAAGATAAGTAGATATTTCTCTTCTTATAGCAGAACAACTACAAGATCTTTAATTCAAAATATTCCTTTTCTGCGCTTGTATTTGATGGGAATCTATGCAAAATATGAGACTTTTGCATTAAAACAATGTGCTAAAGATTACTGTAAAAAATTAGCTTGTTGACTACCAGATCGTTTGTGAAATACTAAAAATTCATAATTGTTTAACTCTGATTTCGTTCCTCTATGCAATATATAATACACAAATGTACGTATGATTCCAAAAAAAATTGTTGTCCCATTTTTTTATTGTTGCTCAAACTTCAACGGACTAATTTCATGAAACATGTCTACGCGCAATTTACATCTTAAGACACAAACACTGCACGACATCCGCGTGGAAAAACAAAATATTGCGCATAAAAAATGCAAGTTTCCGTTGCAGAACTTGCGGATAGCCATGAGAGTCGAAGCGAAACACGGATATTCGTTCGTTCGAAAAATATGCGACCGTTTATCATCTGAAAATAAATACGATAATACAGTCGTATACACAACTGTCAAATGTTTGAAGGTTAACAAATGTGAAAAAATGTAAGTTGGCAAAGAGATTCTGAAACTTTCCACTCATTCACCGTCTCAAGCAAAAATATTGCTGGGAAAACAACGAAAGCAAATTGAAAACAATTACTTTAAGCAATGTTGGTTTCAATGACCAATTTTATACTACATTTATTAATAATACATTCTTCAACAATCTCCAAAAACATCGCTATTTGATAAAATGCTACTTTTTCAACTCGCTCGCGGCGAAATAACGTTGACTTTGTAGAAAACATTCAACGTTTTGATCAGTGAAAACTAATTATTGAACAAAATTTTGTATACGCCAGGATTTTTACACGCGATTCTGTCCTTTTCGATAACGGTGTCGCCTTGCTGAAAGATGTGATCGATTTGTGGATAAACCATTTCCATTTCTACCGTAAGCTCTTCAAGTAGATCTTCGGTTATGAATACACCGAATCCCCAATTCGCGTCCGTCGTATAGAACCATTCCAAAATACTGTCGACGTCGGTAACTTCGATGGAAATGAATTCTACAGTACCGGCGTATATGACGAGGTTCGTCATCTAGTCCGCTTGCGGATCATCTTCGACGTTACGTAGTAAACCGCCTCGCGCTCTTTCGTCGTGTATTTCGGGTCGTTGTTCACGTCCATTAACCGACCTCCATACTGACGGGCAATATGTTCGGATCGACGAATTCGAGGATTTCTTCCTTCCAGTTCGAGCTGAGTATGGAAACCATTTCGTGTATCCGTCTTGGTAGCATCGGTTTGAAAAAGTTGTAAATGTAACTACTGAATGGGGGCACGTTTACAATGATAACTTCGAGCACAGTATCGAGTAGTATTTTGCATTTGTGTGGACAGACAGAGAGAAAGGGACTGGACAAATTGGAGATGCTCTTCGGCGAGAGCGCCGCGTTAGCCATGTCGTATATGCACACGAGGTGAATCCTACGGTGGTGGTTCGTTCGTGCTTGTGGATCGTTTTAAGCATGGGTTCGGCGACCAAGAACCGATGTAGGTAGAGTTGCGCCGGCGGCATCGACTTGTAGACGCCTTTGAGTACTGATCTTCGCCGCGGTGATTTACCACCACCTGAACGAAACAGTTCGGCCAATAGTTGTCCATCACTCCAGCGTATTTGCTCGGTTGAGAGAAGTTGTTAGAATTCGCGATCCTCAAGTGTGGCCAAATGGATGACGCTGTTTTCTCGACGTTGTAATTGTTCTCTTCCAAGCGTTTAGCAAATTTAGAATTGCATCAATTCTAACGGTCGAAAAGTCACGAACTTGTTCCTTAACTTCTTCAATGAGGAGTCGATCCATTGTCAACGAATTTTCGTGGAATTGGATTTCAACTAAGACGTTAAGATTGTATCAACCGCAAAGTGTCACATTAAAAATAATACAGTCAACTCCAAAGTTTTATACAGAGAAAAAAGTCAGAAGATATTCTTTCGATTGGCTGAAATTGTGTTTCCAACAATAAAATACAAGTTTACAGTTTTCTTTTGCGACAGAATAGGCGTGTTACAGTCCAAAAAGCTCAGATTGTTTCTTTCATCTTGTTCTTAATGCATAATTTCAAAAAGCGTCGAAACGTTCGAATGGCCTCCAGCCATTACCAAATGTCGTAAAAAACTTTATTTTTATTGTCTGTCGTTTTTATATCCTTTTCAGAAAATTTTTTCAATAACAAAAAGTCAACTATATAAAAGGATTTTTATATTCAAATAGTTTTAGACGACTTACAAACTGTGTGAATTTTTTGTTATCTTTTTGTAGCGAGAAAATAGTTAGAAACGAGTTTGTAATAGTTAACAAACGGACTAAAAATGATCCATTCTCATATCATCATACTTTTGGAGCAGTTCGCTTTTTTATACATTAGAGGAAAAATTATTAAAAATGTTGGCAAAAATTAACCGCCTCTGTAAATCTTGAGCTGGGTTTTTTATGTACAATGTATATGAAATTATTTCGCAAAAAAATCATGCATTTCTGCTGCAAAGAGATTTCAGCCGGTGGGTGAATAAAAATGATAATAGTGCGTCCCTCCCTCGAAATTTTCTACATTTTTACAATATTACTTTGTGCAGCTGTTATTCACCATTCGTATTCACGTATCGATTTTATGCATGCAACGCCATACAACATACAACATACAACAGTTTCATGACCATCTGAGTGGTCAATAAACTTGGATTGGCTAATGGAATACGGTTTGCAAACCATCTCAGTTAGATTGCTGTACATTATTAACCGGACATGAAAAACATTCGGCTGGTTTGATGGTTTCAGGATTACATGCCTCCATGTCGTATTTCAACGGTGTGCACAACTCGGAAAAAATATTGTCGTCTCCGGGATCAAATCTCAATCAAATTGACCAAAATCAATTATCAAGGGATAATTATTAGTCGAGGAGCCCCCCCTTCAACAATGAGCCATTCGTGATTTGTAAGGAATTGTTCCTGATCCGACGATATCAAAAGTAGATCGGACACTTTCGTTAAGTTCATCTGTCGTGCGAAATTATCTGCATCTAACTTTCCAGTGCTGTACTGTTCGTTGTCTTTAACGTCGTCATCCGAATCCTCATATAAGCTAAATAAGTATTCGCGCCCTTCTTCAGACAAACCCAACTGAGTCCACGTTTTGGTGAAATATTTCGTTGCATCAACTGCTAAATAGGTTGGAGGAAATGTGTAATTTTCCATCACATGATTGTATACCTGGCTCACAAACAAGATTAGTTTTTTAACGTGGGTATATTACAACATGTGCTGTTATCAATACCTTCGTTGTTGTCGGATTTTGTTGATAGTCCAAAATGATTGCGTACATACCCTATCAGGCAAAATGCAGCAAGCAAAAAAACGATCCATAGGATGCGCATTATCAGATTCTTCGACGTATACGTTTCGCGCAAGCCAATGATGGAAATGTTATTGCAAAAGCCATCCAAGTTGAAAAATCCTGACATTTTGATCTGCATTAAGTTCTACAGTTCTACAGTACAGTTTCGCTTTCGATGAACTCTTTCGGTGCAGATTCTAACAAGAAACTTGGAAAAAACATGGGTACAACATACTCACGCATAACATCCTTGACAACAGCGAATAAACTGACAATGTATTGATTTATAATGATAACAATTAACTTTCAACAATTGTAGAATATAAAGTGTTTGTGTCATCAAAAAAATTGATGAATTATAATGAGTTCCGATAAGCCGAAGGAAGTTGCTCACACAACAACTGAAATGCCAACAATGTTGATTAGACAAACACATTTTATACAGATCCATATCTAGAAGGATTTTAAATAAACTGACTGGAAATGAAAATGGATCAAAGAACAGTATTTATGAGAAAATTAAATTTATGAGATGTACACGTAAAGGAGATAAATCTCTTTTTACAAGAATATTTTAACAAAAATTTAATCACGTCTTTCTCAACTTCAATACGTTAATCTTGTAATGGACATGCATCTTTGAAAACCACGAAAAACTATTGTTAAACCAAAATTTATATGAGCCACTTTTTTTGCACTCAATTCTGTCGCTCTCCATGACTTTACTCGATCCGCTGAAGTGGTCTATCTGCGGATAAACCATTTCCATGTCATCGATTTCCTCATCATTTTGGTATTTGGTGAAAAATACGCCGAACCCCCAAGCTGCATCCGTATTATAAAACCATTCCAGAGTATCACCAACGTCACTCACTTCAATAGTGACGAACTTGAAAGTCCCGGCGGGTACTGTAAGTAGAGTAAGCTCGTCCGGTTTGGGATAAGTTTTCGATGGTGTCCAATACAAATTTGTCGGGACATTCGTCGTATACACTACTTTACTCGAACACTTCGGGTCATTGTGTTCGTCGACTAATTTACCACCGTAGTGAACAGGTAAAACGTTTGCATCCACGTGTTTAAGAATATCAGTTTTCCAGTTCGAGCCAAGAATTATAACTCT